>JAKCPI010005364.1:0-49858 GCA_023213315.1 Euborellia annulipes | reverse complement strand
GAATGAGCATCCTTAGAAAATTGAAGCACATGTAATATTAAAATAATTTGCATAATCCACTATTATTATTATTATTATTTTTTTTTTTTTTTTTTTTTTTTTTTTTTTTTTGGATATGGGGCGCCAATTCATTCAAATTTTTTTCTTGAGAAAATGATTCAGAATTGCCAATCAAAATTATTTGTAAATAATGATTGTGTCTAGTTGGTCAATAATTATAAAAATAAATAAACTTTGCTTCTTGATTTTGTGTATTTAAATTAAGTACAGTGGAATTAAAAATCGTTTATTATTTGATTTGGTTTAAATTTTATTAATCGAATTACTACTACTAGTTACTACTAATTTACCTATAAATTTTGGTTCAAAACGGTGGATTTGTACAAATTTATTTGGTGTAATAAATCTTTAAAGTTATAGTAATAAAAGTAATTTAAAGTAAATTAGATATTTTTTTTTTTTTTTAACATTCACACTTTTTTTCTCATTCACACTCACACTCACACACACATTCACACAGTCTTTTCGGCAACTTAGGCCATTTAAGACTTTGACGATAACCGTTCTAAGTAATATACTGTATAAATTGTAGGTTCAGGCATTTCTATTTAAGCCATCTGGTATCCAAATGGCTTAAATAAAATCATCGGACTGCCTGGGTCCGAACCCGCGACGTTTGGTATAGGAGGTAGGCACGCTACCTACTACGCCACACCCGGGGGCAAATTAGATATTTATTAAATTATTTTAAAATAAAATTAATATTCAGAATTTATATTACACCTTTTTTTTATTTGTTTGAGATCTTTTTCAGTATCTGAGGCAATTTAGACCCCCGTTCCTACTTATTTCAAATGATTGCTATCCAATAGAAGAGATTTTTTGCCTGGAACGGCCCTCGACTTTAGTACCAGAAACTAAGGTATCCAAATGCCTTAAATAAAATTATTGGACTGCCTGAGGTCCGAACCCGCGACGTTCGGTATAGAAGGTAGGCGCGCTACCAACTACTCCAAGCCCCGTGGGCAAAAAAATTGATTAAATTATTTATGAATAGATTGTGAATTATTTTGTTAATTCACAAAAGAAAGGCAAACAATTTTAGGCTTTGACTGTTTGAATTGCCCTAAAAAACGAAATACTGAAATAACAACCTCTCCACGTAATGATGAACCTCGGGATAGCCCACGGGGCTTGGAGTAGTTGGTAGCGTGTCTACCTTCTATACCGAACGTCGCGGGTTCGGACCCCAGGCAGTACGATAATTTTATTTAAGGCATTTGGATACCAAATGACTTAAATAAAAATGCCTGGACCCCAATATGTATAATAATCATTAACGGATATCGTTTAAAGTCTTAAATGGCCTGAGTTGCACAAAAGACTGTGAATTGTGAGTGTGAATGAGAAAAAAGTGTGAATGTTTTTTTTATTAAAAAAAAAAAAAAAACCTCGGGATAGGTGGATCCTAGTAACAAGACTGTGGAAGCTATCAATAAAAAATATATAAATTGAAAACGGCCTAGGTATAATTAAAATAAAAAAGGCTATTTCTGTATGTAACTTGTTTCGTCCGCCATAATTAAAAAATAATTAATGAAGAAATTTTGCCGTCGATTTTATTGATAAACATCAGGAAATTTGATAATTTATTTGCGTATTTAATTCAAGTCGATCTATAAGATGACGATAAGTAATTATAGAATTGTGACGCTCGGAAGCTCTAAGTAATTTAAATAGAATAGAAGTCTTAATATAATTCATTTTATTCTTAAAAATGACGTAAATTAAATACCTTGATGATGAATATGAAAAACAGAATCCCGAAGAAAGGACCTGGGTCTTCCTTGAAATTCAGGCCTCTTGAAAACTTCAAAAATTTCTTTAGGATCACAAACACACACGTATTTTCTTTTATACATTACAAATCCAATGAGAGGGCCGTATTTCGATTTCCATTTTTCCAGCCATATATGAACATTGGGCCGCGTGGCGTGGAAATAGGAACCGATTATAGGAAGAAGCGGAGGCCCTGAAAAGAACAGAAAAAAAATATTAGTTTTACCTAACAAATGATTTCCACACCCGGAAAAATTTTCCAGCTACGGCCTTGACTGTGAGGATTTGTTTAAAAAATAAGATATTTGAAATTCATTTAAAAAGTTATATAAATAAGTAATTAGTGAATAGAGGAAGCTGATAATTTTATTTGATCTTGTCTCTTGACGATTAAAATCCCCCCCGAGTCACATATTTCCATTCAAGAAAACAGAAAAGTTGTTTAATCAGATTATTAAAGGAGATATGGAAGCAGAGGCAGCCAAAAATAATATACTCTGAATGCTTAACCAATCAGCCGGAGACGCTTCGGTTTATTTACTATAAACCATCTTCAGTCCATTAATTGGTATATTTATGCTCAGAGTTGGTCAGGTGAAAATTAATATACATTGTTGTAAAATAGAATACTATTGTTCACGTATGTATATAATGAAAATTGGGCTTTGATGAATTTTCATTATATACATACGTGAACAATAGTATTCTATTTTACAACAATGTATATTAATTTTCACCTGACTAACTCTGAGCATAAATATACCAATTATTGGACTGAAGATGGTTTATAGTAAATAAACCGAAACGTCTCCGGCTGACTGGTTAAGCATTCAGAGTATTTTATTTTTGGCTGCCTCTGCTTCCATATCTCCTTTAACCAACATACACAGTCACTACTTACATCTCAATCAGATTATTCATTAAACATAATTTGATTTTTTTTTAATTGAGATTCGAAAAACGTAAAAAAAAAGAAAATAGAAATTTCCAAGAAAAAGTTTTATTTTCTATTTATTTTTGGGGGAGGAAAAAGTTTAATTTCTGATTAGATTAGCTGCCTGAATTTAAATTTTCTTGGGATATAAACAGAAACTAGCACAACCAAGTTTGTAGAGCCAATAGTCCAAAGTCTTCGATTTTTTTCTTTTAAATAATAAATAAAATAATCAGATATGTTTTTTTCCACATATTTTTTGCTCTCTTTTGCTTTTAACTTTTGTCAACTCGAACTTTTTTACTTTCTCTTACCCTATATATGAAATATATAGAGAGAAAAAGTATTCGATTCATGTCAAAAATTCGTTGTCGATATTTTTTTTATTTCAAATGATTATTTGAGATAAAAGTAAA
The DNA here is from genome assembly GCA_023213315.1 of Euborellia annulipes. Taxonomy (NCBI): domain Eukaryota; kingdom Metazoa; phylum Arthropoda; class Insecta; order Dermaptera; family Anisolabididae; genus Euborellia; species Euborellia annulipes. The sequence continues at coordinate 46,669 of JAKCPI010005364.1, read as the reverse complement.
TGACTTTTGGGAGACGTTCTACACTCTTTCCTTCGAGACCACCCATACATTCATTGTCTTGCTGGCTTTTTCATTTTCTATGCAGCCAAATCAGAATTTTTATTTTGCATGCCATATTTTTCCAGAGTTGTGCGTTTTTCTTCAAATGATTAATTTTGGATGAACTTCCAAAACACAACTAATATTTAATGATGCAGCTAGTTTTATTTCATTTTTTTTTTTATTAAAATGTTTCGAGACCAACTTCAGGGCTAGGTTAATGTCTGAAATAAGTTGTAATGGGCATACACAATTGTATATCGCTCAACCAAAATGTATAAGTTATTTATGGGCAGAGAGTAAATCAAACCTGGCCCTGAAAAGGTGATCCCAAAAATGTGACCGAAACTATCTGCATTGGTAATTTTTTTCTACCAAATTTAATACGAACATTATAGAGATCATAAACCTCGTTCAAAGAAAATATTTAACTTTTTGGATAGGAATTTGAAAATATTTAATATTTGGATATTTATAATTAACTTACAACTACTGGATGCTTAGCATTTAGATTAAGTTTTTTGAGTAAATATTTATAATAATAAATAAATAGAAATCTAAATAGTAAAAAATTAGGAAAATACAGTCCCTCTTAAAAATAAAAATACAATTGTTAGAAATAAAATAAATATCCAAATATATGAGAAGATTCTAAAATAGAAGTGAGAAACAAAAAGATATGCAAAGGAAAGTTGAGAGATGGAATGAGAATTTCCTGTCTGCTTCAAAAGCCAAACTGATTAAGTCTAGTTTTTTTAAATATTTTATATACAGTATTTATTTCTAATAAATTGAAGAGTATGTATGATATATATTAAACAATATTTTCGAAATCATAAATCAATTTTGCACTTATAGACCGATCCAAAAAAAATTATCACTTTTATAATAATAAAATATTCTTTTTTTTTGGGTATAGGAGACTTTGCAGCCAAGGAAATTAAATAAAAACTTATTTAATTAATTAATCGTCGACCTGTTAACCTTGTATTCTAACAATTAATCGTCCTGAGGAAGGTCGTGACTTGCGACCGAAACGTCGACGATTAATTAATTAAATAAGTTTTTTATTTAATTTCCTTGGCTGCAAAGTCTCCTATACCCAATTCAAAGTCTACAGCCACTTCTCATCACTAGTTCTTTTTTTTTGTTTGTTTCCTGGACTTGATCATTTTTGGCTTCTGACTACATTGATTATGCTCACCTGGTGGAAAATTTTTCGGCCTCATTGATATCAAATTGCATATTAAATAAACGATAATTGTTATTAATATGAAGAATAAAATCATTTTTCAAGCGATGAGTGAAAGAGGGATCGGTTAGCAAAAATAACGTTAACTGAAACAAATAAAATATTTTCGTGAATATATATATTTATATATAAAGGAGAGAGAGAGAGGAGGGGATGAGAAAATCAGATTGGAGATGAAACACAAAGTCAAGAACTTTGATAACCTATAGGTCGGTTTTATTTAGGTTATAACACGCTATTTCCAATCCGTGGTGTATTATATAAGGTCGATGCCAAATCCCCACCCCTGGGACAAACTGATATTTAAATATTTAATTATAGACATTAACTAGTCGGAGAGATAAATATGCAATTATTGTCTTTGTAAAAAATAATTCAAACGAATTTTTTCCAAATTACCCTATTAATTTATCACTACTTTTTTTTGAATTTTTGAAATTAAGTATAAAAATAAGATAGTAAGTTTTCTTTATTATTCCAATAATCTATATATTAGGCGCGAAAGGCGGGCTTAGCGCCTGACCAAGGGGCTTTGCCCTGGACCCCCCGCCTGCTGAAGACACTCCCCTTTTCTTAATTATGAGAAAAAGAAATTATTATTACTATTCTACTAGCTCTCGGGGCTTGGTGTAGGAGTTAGCGTGCTAACCTCGTATGCCAAAAGTCCCTGTTAAATGGCTTAAGTTGCCGAAAAGACTGTGTGTATGGGTGTGTGAATGTGAGTGTGAATGAGAAAAAGGTGTGTTAAAAAAAAAAAAACTATTCTACTATTCAGAGCCTCCTTGAGAATTTATTATTTTTTTTAAACTCATTTAGGCATCTTAGCCATATACAGGTCTATTCTAAAAAAACTGACGTTAAAATTTAAAATAAACAAATGGGCGTTAAAAAGTAAAAACGATCAGCGTTAAAAAATGCTATTCAAAATCACTTCTTCTTTTCTTTAAAATTTTAACGTCATATTTAAAATAAAAATGGCGTCCTTAACCTAAAAAGTAAGTAAGTTGATAGCTTTGAAATAAAAGCAACATGTTAACGTTGATGTTAAAACTTTGTTTTTACATTACTTTTTAACACCCATTTGTTTATTTTAAATTTTAACGTCTGTTTTTTTTTTTTTTTTTTTTTTTTTTTTAAACATTCACACTTTTTTCTCATTCACACTCACACTCACACACACATTCACACAGTCTTTTCGGCAACTGAGGCCATATAAGACTTTTTACGATATCCGTTATTAATAAATATACATATATGGGGTCCAGGCATTCTTATTTAAGCCATTTGGTATCCAATTGGCTTAAATAAAATCATCGGACTGCCTGGGGTCCGAACCCGCGACGTTTGGTATATGAGGTTAGCACGCTAACCTCTACGCCATGCCCCGAGGGCACGTCTGTTTTTAGAGAATAGACTTTTTTTAACACTCACACAAAGTGTCCCTCTCACACTCCACATTAATACACAAATGTTTCCTTATACATCTCCAGTGGCGTCATTTGGGGGGAGGGGCAGGGGCATTTGCCCCCCCCCCCCAAGGGCTCTGATTTTTATAAAATTTTATATTATTCTAAATAAAATACTGCAAAATACATCTACGAATATACAAACTGTACAAAATTAAACAATTAATTAAATTAAATATGTTTTGGCCAAATTTGAGTACCGATTTGTAAGAAAATTTTAAGAAAAAATGTTTGCCCCCCAAGAAAAAAATTTGCCCTCAAGAAAAAGTTGAAATGACGCTTCTGTACATCTCTTATAGAAGAAATCGTAAATTTAACAATTAATAACTCAAAAAGTTATAGAAATATCTGGATGAAAATAATTTTCCTGTGAATCCTAGATCTTCTTTAAGTATATAAAATTTCGTTTCAAAATTTCATTGGCAAGTTGCCGAGGGGACTTAAAAAGAAATCATACTTGATTAAAATAAATTTTTATCGATCAGCCTGGGACTCAAACCCTCACTCTTTGATTTTATGGCTATCGTCAAAAGTTTAACCTTTCGACCACGGGTGTAACTGGAGGGTCCCCCAGAAAAATTGAGATAATATGGGGCATTCCAGGCCCCCGGAGAATGGCTGGGCCCATGTCCCCCTTCCCAGCCAAATGCCATAGTTACGCCCATGCATGGGGAGGAGGGAGGGACTAGAACTTAGATATTTATCTGTAAATGTCGCCAGGCTATTGGGATCTTTAGCATTTCAATACTCTACCTGGTGGCTTAAATTCGAACTAGCGATTGTAGGATAAACCTTCATATGTTTAACGTGATATAAGGGACAAGAACATTTAAACATCTGATATAATTGTATTATTAAAAAAAAAAGTTATAACCCACGAGTAAACATTATTGTTAGATTAATAAATAATACATACATACACTAATATATTCACAAATATAAAATTATCTCCTTATAAAAATAAAAGCAATGTGTATCTACTTTGTGTTTATGGGTGTAAAAGTCATGCATCTAAGCATGAAACAGTTCGATTTCATTCTTTTCCAAAAAAAAGACAGTATAGTGAAAATTATAAATAATTTTATTGTAGAAGAATCAATCTATCAGATTTAGAAGCCTTCTTTTTAATTTTTGCCTCTATCTTTTTCTTGTTTTTCTCTAAAACAATTGTGCTCGAGCAAAGGCGTCTCATATCGTATTTTTTTAAGAGCTGATTTATGTGGTGCACTCCAAACACATTTTTTGTTATTATTATTATAAAATTTGTACAGTTTGTATACTCCTAGATGTATTTTGGAGCATTTTATTTTGAATAATATAAAATTTTATAAAAATCAGAGCCCTTGGGGGGGGGGGGGGGGGCAAATGCCTCCCCCTCTCCCCCCCCCCAATGACGCCACTGGATGAAATTCTTCTCGTAAACTTGTTGTTTGTAAACAGAAAGCAAGAATTTGGTCTGTCATTGAAACTGTCATTACTATTACTCACTTTAAAACATCACCAGGATCAATAATATTGTCTCCACAAATAAAATTTCTATTAGTAAGTGTGGCAGAAGAAAACCTACAAATTTCCTGTACCGTCACACCCATTTTTTATTTTTAATTAAACTTTTTGTCTCATAAAACACGTGTACTTGCGTATCAGCTCAGCCATTTATGCCCAATCGCACCGCACAATTTAAGTATAACTTAAAATAAAGTATCAGCAACATGGCAACGTTGTAAATTTTAGTGATATTCTGCTGATTTATTTGTGATTTAATATTATAAGACTTAAACGATACTGTTATTTATTAATAAATATATATTGGGGGTCCTGGCATCTTTATTCACGCCATTTGGGTCTTGAAACATTATTTTATTTTCAATCAGAGAACGTGTTATCTTAGCAACGAACGTGGTTAGCAACGGATGACAATGAAAGTTTGTTAAATTTCATACTTAACCCCCAAATATTTAAGCCCTCGATTTCGGGGGCTTAGCAATGACTTAAGCTAAAAAACAATATTGATAATATAATATTAATTAACTAATAATAATACATTTTTTGGATTCGATTTCGATTTTTCTTATAAAAAACATTAACAATATGAACTATATTTTCGAGGATGATCTATATTATATTAGAGGAGGGCCTGTCGGTCCATCCGTCTGTCACGCTCTGACCAACTTCCCGTTGGAATTTTGAAACGAAATTTTCCAGTCTTATATTAGTAGAGCTGTGTTTTTCAATCTTTTTGAATTTACAGGTTGAAAAATTCTGGCGATTCTCTTGGTTCATGACCGACAAAAAGATTGTAAATCAAAAGACTATGTAAGTTATATGATTTTCTCTATTTTGGTACCTATTTCCCTTCTCCATGAAATTGTGTTTTTATTATCGTGTAGAACTTTGCCTTTTTCCTTTTGCCGTCTTCCCTCCGTGTAGGGCTTCGCCACCCCCTAGGGGTCCCGACCCACAGAATGAAAAACACTGTTATAGAGTGACAGATCGTTATTAATATTTATATATAGTAGCCTATATATAAAATTGCTATTAATTAATCAAAAATCATGAAAATTAATATTTTGTTTCTGATTTTCTCATTTTTCTGAAATTAATATTTATAAACAATATGTATTTAATTTAGTTTATGATTATTAAAAAGAAAAAATTATTAAATTAAAAATAAATCACCAGAATATCACTAAAATTTACAACGTTGCCAGGTTGTTGATACTTAATTTTAAGTCATACTTAAATTGTGCGGTGCGATTGGGCATTAATCCTACAATGGCTAGTTCATTTTTTGCCACCAGGTGAAGCCACGCCTCTCCCATAGATCCCAATAAATATAAGATTTATTTTGAAATACAATTACAAAATATGCCTAAATAATTTATCATTTTTTTTTTTAAATTAAATTGAATTTTTTGATAAAAATTTGTATTAATTAATATGATGTAAAATAATTTCATAAGCTTCAAAGGTTAGTTTACGGATGGGTCAAAGCAAATGGCTCGTCTTAATTTGTCGAACAGTGCTGATATCTAAACACTCTGATAAAAAAGCATAAAAAATGTATACTATTCTCGAACAATAAGATTATAACGCTAATCCAAGGGTCATTGAGTTTGGTCTCTAGGATTCAATAAATTATACGGTTTGCAACTTGACCAGAAAGAGATCAGAATTACGAATCGACGAAAAAACTTGACAAGTTATCTAGTCTAATATCTTTTCTTAAGAAAAAAATATTTTTTATTTTTATGTATTTTTCGCTTGTGAAGCAAAGAGTCAGTCGTATCCAGATATTTTAGCTTATGATGTAGCTTTAAAAATAAAAATTATTTTATAAAACTAAGACCGTTGATCACATTGCGCGAGAATTACAGGGTATTGCGGCGGCGGAGAGCAGAATCGTTGGGGCTTCAAAGATTATGAATGGACAAATGTTGAAATTGTATTAAAAAAAAAAATAAATAAATAATTAAAAAACGTCGCGGGTTCGGACCCCCGGGCAGTCCGATGATTTTATTTAAGCCATTTGGATACCAGATGGCTTAAATAAGAATGCCCCAATAATAGATAAATTAATAAATAACGCTCATCGTAAAAGTCTTATATGGCCCGAGTTGCCGAAAAGACTGTGTGCATGTCTGTGTGAGTGTGAGTGTGAATGAGAAAAAAGTGTGAATGTTTAAAAAAAAAAAAAAGTTGGGAAGTTTAAGGAAACATTTTTTTTAGAATTCATAAAAAGATAACATCAATTATTTTAAGCATTTCTTCTTGATATATCTCAACTCAGAATTAACTAAATTGAGTTGGCTACCAATCAATTTAAATAATTAGGGACGGGATCTAAGTGGCCTTCGATGCCAAAAAAGACCTTAAATGAAAAAAAAAATTTTTAAGCATGAAGAAATTGAGCTACGAGGTTGAAATTTTATATTTAAGATTTGTACACTCCTGGACGGTGAAAATAAGCTTTTAATTAAAATCCCCCAAAGAGTACTAGTACTTTACTGATATACTTTTTCAGGTTTTTTCGATTTTCTCAAAATTTGCTCCAACGATTTTTTTTAAAATTCATAAATCAATTAATTTTTAGATTCTCTTTAAAATGTATTCAAAATTCCCATTTTGTCATTGAAATCTTCTGAAGAGCACTTTACTCTTGTACTCCAAAGAAAAGATAGGAGAAATTGCCATGGTAACAAAATATAAATATTTTCCCATACTAATAAATTTTACATCTGAATCCAAATGTTCCGTACTGTCAGGAACTAAATATATGTCGACACAAAAAATCTGCTGTGACAAGCACAGTACACAACTTTCGATTACCGAAGGTAAGAGAAAGTTGTGTGCTGTGCATGTTATAAAATTAATTAGCTTTATTTAATTTTTAATAGCTTCACAAAACTTTCCTATGATACCTCAGATAGCTAATGTCAATTAATTATATGTGAAAAAACTCATATTTTTTAACTTGAAAGTTAAGCGTGTTCTTGTTTACTATATTTGCTATCTGTGGGATAAGTTGCTAGTTAACCAGAACTGAAGCAACCGGCCCTAAGTAATAAAATGTCTTGTGTGTTTAACTACAGAATAGCAATCATTTGAAATTGACCTCTAGAGCAAGAAGTGGGACAGACTAGTAGAAATACTCAGAGAGATGCTAAAAGGTCGCAGAGTGATTGACATTTTTTCTTTTTTCCTGTTTATTATTATTATTAAAATATTTTAAATAATGAATAAATAAATTGCGTTATATGTATTAAGGTCTAAAATGATAACAAGAAAAAGCCATTGGCCTCTTGAGTAGTTATCTTTTTTATAAAAAATAGGCATATATTCATTCACCTATCGATTGTATATAATAAATATAATTAAAGATGATACATGGGCGTACCCAGGATCAAAACTAGGGGGGGGCATAATCAGATCATGGTCGTCCAGGGGGAGGGGGGCAGATCATGGTTGTCCAGATTGTGACATAGCTATTTTTTATATAGAGGGGTAAAGCCTTCGAATTAAAGGCCTAAAAACCCTCGAGTCCTAACAAAAAGAATCATTTCCCGTCGCCATCCACCAATTTTGTTTCGTTTCATCACTTTATAAACATTTAATTTTTTTTTGTTGCTTCTAGGGGGGGGAGGGGCAGCTGCCCCCCTCTGCCCCTCGCTGGGTACGCCCATGAGATGATATACGACTTTCTCAAATTAAAATTTATTGTAATCATATTTCAATGTCGATTTGTGCAGAAAGACAAACTCTAATTGACTATATCAAAAAATTGCGATAAATAAACTCAAGAATCAATTCTTTTTCAAAAACCCTCATTTTTTAAGCAAAAAATTGCCATTTTTCCCAGTGAATAAAGTCATAAGCCTCATTTTTGTTTTCTTCTTCATTGCTTCATTGCAAAATTCTTTTAAAACAAACTAGGACGAATTATGTTAATGTTCTATTCTCTACTATATGCTTTATAATATCTCGAATTGTGGCTCATGATGTCTTCCACTGAGTCCTTCAATTTCGCATTCAAATTAATACCGGTCAAATGTTCTAAATTAGATTCTCGCGCAAAGCGAAAAAAATTCAGTAGTGAGGAGATTCAAGGCAGCCAAAAGCAATAAAGAACAATACTTTCTCTCTATATATATTTCATATATAGGGTAAGAGAAAGTAAAAAAGTGTGCCTGGCGGGCCTGGCAGGAAGAAGGAACAACAGCGACCAAGATCATCATTGTTAAGCAACTCCAAGTGGTGCTGAAAATCGGGATAGGTGGTCCCCGAAAAACAAGACCATTTTCACGTCCTAGGGGGTGCTTAACTCAAATATAAAATGTTAATCTTCCAGCTCAATTTCTTCATGCTTCAAATTGGATACACACAGACAGACCATGTCGCGAAAACCACTTTTTTGGGGACCTCAAAACGTGTATATCCTTTAAAATCTCGACATCTAATTTTTGACATAAATCCAATACTTTCTCTCTATATTTATATGTACACCATTTATTGCAATAGTATTGAGACTAAAGCCCGGTAGTTAGGCAGCCCAAATGGCAGCTTGTCTGTGTGAGAAAAACCTTTTTTAAAGCAGGCAGTAGGCCGAACACCATTTTTAACAAAAGACAGCATTAATTAAATCATAAAAATTTATCTTTTTAATATAAATTTCAAGATATATCGAAAAAAAAAATTATCTAAATGTTTTAATCAGAAAAAATCTGGTGTGACTGGCGCATAGCACACAACTTTCTCTTACCTTCGGTAATCGAATGTTGTGTTCTGTGCTTGTCACACCAGATTTTTTGTGTCGACATGTATTTAGTTACCGTCAGTACGGTACATTCGATTTTCAAGATGTAAAATTTATAAGTATGGCAAAATATTTATATTTTGTTACCATGGCAACCATTTCTCCTATCTTTCCTATGGAGAACAAGAGTAAAGTGGTCTTCAGAAGATTTCAATCCCAAAATGAGAATATACATTTTAAAGAGAATCTAAAAAATAATTGATTTTTGAATTTAAAAAAAAATCGTTGGAGCAAATTTAGAGAAAATCGAAAAAAACTGAAAAAGTACATCAGTAAAGTACTAGTACTCTTTGGCCGATTTTGTTCAAAAGCTTCGTGTCACGTCCCAAAGGGGTGCCTAACTTAAATATAAAATTTCAACCTCCTAGCTCTTTTCGTTCTTGAGATATTTTGTTCACAGACACACAGACAGACAGACCATGTCGCGAAAACCACTTTTTTAGATTCAGGGGACCTCAAAACGTGTATATCCATCAAAATCTCGACATCGAATTTTTGACATGAAACCAATACTTTCTCTCTCTCTATATATATATATTACATATATACATAGGTAAGAGAAAGTAAAAAAGTTTAGTGAAACATGTGCCATTTGGGCTGCCTAATTACCGGGCTTTAGTCTCAATACTATGCAATAGATGGTATATTAACATATACATCAGGTAAGAGAAAGTAAAAAGGGGCTTTAAAAACTCTTTCAGGCGTTAAAGGCAAATCAGTTAGTCAACTCACTGAAGTGATAACTTTAATGAAAAACGAATTAAATTACACAGCACGAAAAATATAATAAATAGTAAAAAGAAGAAATTTTGACTAAAGAAAGTAGAGAAATTAAATATAGTCAGAAGAAAACTCGTGACTTCCAGCTAATTAAATATCGTTAATAGATGAAAACAAGTGTCAGCAAGCAAGTGTCTCGAATGTGTTTGATTAGTGTGAAACATTATTAGCATAACCCAGATGTTATGCTAAGTATTAATCATTGAACAAATGTCCTCTCATTCTCTCCTGATCGTGCACGAGTCATCATCGTCGAAATATAAATTTCATTGAACTTTCAATTCTTTGGACTTTTATCAATAAAAAAAATAAACTTGACAAGTCAACCGACAAAACATGTTGATAATGTATAAATAATTAACTAGTACAGGGCCATTTTATTGGAATCTCAGTTTGTAATCTGTTGTCAATAACACATACCCAGGTCTAAGCAAAAACGCTAACTTTTAACATCTGAAATCGCCCTCGGGGCATGGCGTAGAGGTTAGCGTGCTAACCTCATATACCAAACGTCGCGGGTTCGGACCCCAGGCAGTCCGATGATTTTATTTAAGCCAATTGGATACCAAATGGTTTAAATAAGAATGCCTGGACCCCAAATAATATATAATCATAACGGTTATCGTAAAAAGTCTTAAATGGCCCGAGTTGCCGAAAAGACTGTGTGAATGTGTGTGTGAGTGTGAGTGTGAATGAGAAAAAGTGTGAATGTTTAAAAAAAAAAAAAAAAAAAAAACATCTGAAATCAGAGTTAATTCATTTTAACACCGCCTTGGCTCAATTTGCTATTTTTTAAGCAAAAGCTTTAACGCGCTTTTAAACTTGGTTTATAGAATAGCATTTTTTTAACGCTGATGTTATTACTTTACTTTTTAACACATATTTGTTGATGTTAAATTTTAACGTCTGTTTTTAGAGAATAGACCTGATCATCAGTCAATTCAGAGAGCAGGCCTACCTAACACAATGCAGCACAATCAAATTACCATGGGCTTAACTAGGGGGGGGGGGGGGGGTGCCGCCCAGTAAACTCCCTGCCCCAAGAAAAATTGAGAAAATATGGGACTTTCCAGGCCCTCAACAATTGAACACAAACAAGTATGAATCGCAAAGGAGGAACTTCAACCTTCAGACAAATCTTACCGAGATTTTAAATAAATAACATGGTCCCATGCCCCCCCCTCCAGCAAGGATGGCTGGTCCCATGCCCCCTCAGCCAAATTCTCTAGTTACGCCCATGCAAATTACCAATAATTATTTATTTAAGACTTTCCTGTAACTAAGCCTTTTTTTGTATTTTAACAAAACATACAATAACTTTAGAACAAGAAAAAAAAAACAATACAGAAAAAAATACTCAAATTATGTAATATATTGTAGGTTAATGGCTTTTAAAAATTTATACAGTTCAACTTGACCACTTTTGGAATTTAAAATCTCGGTAAGATTTGTCTGAAGGTTGAAGTTCCTCCTTTGCGATTCATACTTGTTTGTGTTCAATTGTTGAGGGGGTTCTACACAAGTCACAGACCGGTGGTATGACAGTGCGGAGTTGTTTAGAGTGATTTGAATTTGTATTCACAATTATCAATTGTATATAAAAAATAAATAATGCGACTCAATGCCTCATTGCTTACAGAGTTATTCTTACAAATAGTAAAATTCAGGGGCGAGCCCAGGTTTGTGATGTAGGAAGGGGGTGGGGGGACAGTAAAGCTCAGTGAAAGGTGCTAATAGCGGTATTAATTATTTCGTTCCGGATTTTAAGAAATGTAATCTTTTTAAAAATTTTATAATATTTTTCGGCTGCAGAGGCCATTTAATTTTTATAAATTGATTTATTTATTTTAAATACAGTATCGATGGCTTCTGGCGGGCGTTCAATGGTCTTGATTTTCGGCGGCCATCTATCCCGATTTTCAGCACCACTTGGCGTTGCTTAACAACATCGATCTTGGGCGCTGTGGTATCTTCTTCTTGCCAGGCCCGCCGGCTTTTATTTATTTATTTATTTTTTTATTCTGTCCCTTTAGCCACACGCTTGATTTTCTTTAGAAATTCAATTTATCTTTCTTGAATAATGGAAAAAAATTGTCGATTTTTATTTTCAATCTTACTTGGCCAGTGAGATAAAGCATTAGTTCCTGGCGCTAGAGGTCGAGGGTTCGTATCCCATTCTAGGCGAAAAAATTTATTTCAATTCAAATGACTACCAATCAATTGATCAAATGATCTCAGATATTGAAAAAGACTTTAGACAAATAAAAAAATCTGGTGTGACTGGCGCACAGCACACAACTTTCTCTTACCCTTCGGTAAGAGAAAGTTGTGCACCGTGCTGGTCACACCAGATTTTTTGTGTCGAGATATATTTAGTTTCCGATAGCACCTTAGTTTCAAACTTGCATTTTAAATGTTGACTGCTTCAAATAAACTATGGTTATTTTTCAAAATTTTAATCTCATATTTGGACATTTTATACACAATATAGAATCGTAAATAAATACAAAATTTCATAAGAATTGGAAAAAAAATTTTAAATGCCTAAAAAGTTCTAAAGGGGACCCCCTTTTGAATCGAAATTAACATACAAATCCCTATAGGAAATTAACATTGTTTCTATGCGAAGATAAGGTGGAAAGGGAATTTAAAAAGAGTAGAGAGAGACGATAATGTTTGCAAGTGAGAGAGAGACATATATGTTTTCTTGGAAACAATTAAAGACACAAATAAATTTAAAAAAAATGGGAATTTAAATAATAATTGATTTTTAATCTAATAAAAAGAAAAAGATTTAAATTCCGTTACCATGGCAACCATTTCTATCTTTCCTATGAAGAACAAGAGTAAAGTGGTCTTCAGAAGATTTCAACGGCAAAATGAGAATATACATTTTAAAGAGCATCTAAAAAATAGTTCATTTATGAATTTTAAAAAAAATCCTTGGAGGGAATTTTGAGAAAATCGAAAAAAAACTGAAAAAGTACATCAGTAAAGTACTAGTACTTTTTGGCCGATTTTGTTCAAAAGCTTATTTTGAGATTCTTCAAAGGTATCTAAGTTAAATATAAAATTTCAATCCGCTAGCTCAACTCCTTCATGCTAAAAATCTGTCCACACACACAGACACACACACACACACACACACACATACATACACACACCCCGACCAATTTGCGGGACCCACTTTTTTTGGACTCAGGGGACCTCAAAACATGTATATCCATCAAAATCTCGACATCGAATTTTTGACATGATCGCAATACTTTCTCTCTCTATATATTTCATATATAGGGTACGAGAAAGTAAAAATAAAAATAGAATTTTTATTTCCTAATAAAAGGAAAGTCAAAATTCAAACTTTTTTTTTGCAAGATGGGGGGGGGGGGGGTTAATATACACCTCTAATCTTTCAGAGCGTGGTTGATTGAAAACACGAGTCTTAGTTCGTTTCTCAAGATCAGATTTCTTACAGCGCTTGATATATCAACAATAGTTTTGTTGGTGTAGGTCGAGGGTCCGGTGGCCTGCTGCAATGGACAGCACGCCTATGCACGAGATCCTGGGTTCGATTCCCAGAGGCCATGGGATGCTTGGCCTCGCCAATAAAAAAACACTCACAGTCTGGTTAAATGTTAAATTTTGTTATTTTTACTTTCTCTTACCTATGTATATATGTAATATATATATAGAGAGAAAGTATTGGATTCATGTCAAAAATTCGATGTCGAGATTTTGATGGATCTTCACGTTTTGAGGTCCCCTGAATCCAAAAAAGTGGTTTTCGCGACATGGTCTGTCTGTCTGTGTGTGTGTCTGTGTGTGTGTGTGTGTCTGTGAACAAAATATCTCAAGAACGAAAAGAGCTAGGAGGTTGAAATTTTATATTTAAGTTAGGCACCCCCATGGGACGTGACACGAAGCTTTTGAACAAAATCGACCAAAGAGTACTAGTACTTTACTGATGCACTTTTTCAGTTTTTTTCGATTTTCTCAAAATTTGCTCCAACGATTTTTTTTAAAATTCATATATCAACTATTTTTTAGTTGCTCTTTAAAATGTATATTCTCATTTTGAGATTGAAATCTTCTGAAGACCACTTTACTCTTGTACTCCATAGAAAAGATAGGAGAAATGGTTGCCATGGTAACAAAATATAAACATTTTGCCATACTTATAAATTGTACATCTTGAAAATCGAATGTACCGTACTGTCGGAAACTAAATACATGCCGACACAAAAAATCTGGTGAGACAAGCACAGTACACAACTTTCGATTTCCGAAGGTAAGAGAAAGTTGTGTGCTGTGCGCCAGTCACACCAGATTTTTTTTAATTATGTTAAAAAAATATATGAATCACTCGTTTAAGTTGAAGGCCGAGTTGGTCGCAAATAATAACAACCTAGAGGATGGATAAGATAAACAATTAACCTTTTTTTTTTATAAATAATAGCTTAATTAAAGGAATAAGAAATGAGGTTTTTATAATTAAAAAAAAAATTACTACTTTTAGAAAAATAATTTAAAAAAATCGTAATAAAATATATTTTTTAATCAAACAATATTTTAAACAAAATATAAGTTAATATATAAAGGGTTGATGATTAAATAAAAAAAAAACACTTGGAAGTCTCTGAGTCTCTTTTTAGGAACGTCTTTTGAACGAAGAATCACTTGGAGGAGGGGTGGAGCGAGTGGGGGGAGGACTCTTCATGCTCGTGGTGGCTTAAATGCTCGGCGTCTGAATGCGAATGACCTCCTGGAAAAAAAGAAAAAAAATCTATTAGATTTAAGAAAACAAGTCACAGAAACCAATAATGAATAAGTCCTCTGAATTTCAAATATCAAAATTGCTTGAAGGATGTTTGGAGTATGTTAAGCACGAAGGAACCAAGCGCCAGTAACTTAAATCTCTGAGATAACGGGCATTTTATTTGCATAATTGTAAACAAAAAAAAAAAAAAAAAAGAACAGAGTTCGATTTAAATAAAAAAGTAAATCTTTTTTTCCCTACAAGATGGCGGTATTATCTCAATATCTCAATTTCGATCATAATAACGCTTGGTTCCTTCATACATAACATGATCCATTTGAGCCAGTGGAAGATCCAGAGGAGTTTCTCGGGGGAGAAAGGGTAATCTGGTGTGACTGGTCGAAAAGCAGACATTTTTATTAGCGTAAATTTAAAGGTGCATTCTGTAGTTGTTTACCAGAATATATAATTATACAAATCAAATTTTTAAGTATTAGTTTTTAAAATTTTATATTAATAACACAATTTTTTTTTCCCAAAAAAATATTTTTCTCATCTCTGGGGGGGGGTAATTACCCCCTTTACCCCCCTCCCTTGTATCCGTCCTTGATTTGAGTTATTAAGCGCAGGTGGCTTCAGTTCTAGTCAACTAGTGATAATAATAAAATATATTTTATTTCTGATTTTTTATTATAATTCTCTAGTCAACTAGCAAACTTATCCGATTGATAGCAAATGACCAAAATAGTAAATAACATGCTTAACTTTCGAGATAAAAAACGAGTACTTTCACATATAATTAGCTATCTCATGTATAAGGAAAGTTTTGTTAAGTTAGCAACTTAATAAAGACATTTTTTTTTAGACTTTTCGGATATGAACCATATTATGCATGAAGCAACCAAGCGCCATTATGATCGATCGGATTCCATTGATAAAATATAATTTAATCGCGGATTAGGAGGAGAACAAAACCAGGCTCCCTCACCATTTTATATAATTTTCTAAAAAAAAAATTTATAATTTTGTGACAACCTCTCCAAAAATTTTCATATATCTACTGAAGATAGAAGTCGGAAATATTTGCAATAAATTAGAGAAGAGGCTGGGTTTTTATCTTTATTTACAAAAAAATGGTTTAAGCAGTATTATTAAACTATCGAAACATGAAAATCAATTATAAAATGCAGATGTGACTCCATAAACATGTGTACTAAATAACCAATACCTTTACGTGATTGCTTTTCTGAAAATAACTCGCTCGTGCCAGAGGTCCGAAAACTTTCAAAGTGCCCGATCGATTGTCTCAATTTGCATATTCAATCTCAATTCACATTGTGTATAAAAACACATGCCGGGAGAGGGGGGGGTTGGTAACGATTTTACGTCATGGCAATCAACTAATCTTACTAAATATAGATGAGAAGTAACGCGTTAAAAAAAAGAAATAATTTTTTTTTCAAAAGTCGCTTAAATCAAATAGCAACATGTGAATGCTCTCTATAAGCAGTCATGTTTTAATCATGAATGAATGAATATGAATATTTATTTGCTCAGAGGCTAAAGCCCTCATCGAAAATTTCTTTCGTTTTAAAAAGAAAAAAAAAAATTCGTTAATTTTCATATTGATCAAAAAAGACCACTTTGAGAATATAAATTTGTTTTGCTCATACTAAATAAACAAAAGGGATTTTATATCTACACACACAATGGACAAATTGGAGCTTATATGTCGGAAACACGTATCAATGGTCACGGAAATATAAAATAGGTTAGTCAAAAAAAAAATCCTCTCTCTGTGTGCCAATGAATATGAATATTTCGGATTTGTTAGAGGGATGGATAAATTAACTTCACGTTTCAAAGGCCATCAACTTTTAAATCAAGAACAGATGGAAAGAAACAACACCTGTAAGAAAATAAGGAAATTAATATTTAATTGATATTTATCACAACAAGAGACCAAATTTTACCTTAATACTATTAAGTCAAGGATGACTATATAATCTTTAAGGAACTTATTATACACTTAATACGAAAATTAGGAACTTTTTATGGGAACATAAATAAAAATATATACTAAAAAAATTTACAAATTTTTTTTTTTTTTTTTTTAACACACACTTTTTTCTCATTCACCCACATTCATACAGTCTTTTCGGCAACTTGGGCCATTTAAGACTTTTACGATAACCGTTATTTAATAATATATATTTATTTGGGGTCCAGGCATTCTTTTTAAGCCATTTGGAACCAAATGGGTTAAATAAAATCAACGAACTGCCTGGGGTCCGAACCCGCGACGTTTGGTATACGAGGTTAGCAAGCTAACCTCTACACAAAGCCCCGAGGGCACACAAAAATGGTAAAAAGAGAATTAATTTCATTGTTGTTAAAATTGTTGATTTAATTGAGGTGTATAGCTGATAATACGATTTATTTAAGGTTCAGGAAATCCCCAATGAGCATCGCAGCTAGTTTTTTCAATTTTTATTTATAATGTGCCAGGGACAACGTTTCGGTCGCATAGAAGACCATCATCAGGTCTGATGATGCTAACCTGACAATGGCTTGGCCCTGATGATGGTCCTATATGCGACCGAAACGTTGGCCCTGGCACTTTATAAATAAAAATTGAAAAAACAACTAGCTGCTTTGCTCATTGGGGATTTCCTGAACCTTAAATAAAATTGTTGACTTAAAATAAAAGCATGATAGTTTAAGGAATTGCCTATTCTTAGATTCTCGGAACCCCAGTCGGAGCGCCCCACGCTTTTATTTTAAATCATAAATATTCAACAATTTTTACAACAAAAATGAAATTATTTCTCTCTTTTTAGTTCAATTTAAATAAAAGCATTTTTTTATTTTTATTTTTTAAATTTTTTGAAAATTGACTAATTCGAGTAGGGCTTCAAATAAAGTACCCCATTAGTTTGGCCTAATTTTAATACAAATGTCATCAAAAATGTCTCATAAATTTCAAGTTTCAGATCTCTAAATCCTTGGGACGTCTTTGGAAATTGACTAATTCGCATGGGGCTTCAAATACTCAAATGTCTTGTCGTCTGAAATTATCCAGAATACGAATTCTAGAACCTCTATATCGGAATGTGTCTTAATAATTGATGACAATGAAAGAGGAAGTTAAATAAATGTTATAGGGAATTTGAGATTAGGTGTTTCAAATTGTTTTATTAACTTTATACGTATTTCGATATTAGGTATATCATTTTTTGAAGTTATACAAGACACCTAGCGTGTCTACTAGTGCCTATCACGCCAGTATCAATTTAATTAAATAAAAGCACTTAAAAAAAAGTTTATTTTTATTAAATATGAAGGGGTAGCCAACAAAAATTCCAGAAAATTCCAGATGCACAAAATTGGGAACGATTCTTTAGAGGTACGAGATTCCTCTTCCATATTAACGTTTATTCAACTCGAGCTTTAGTTGCCATTTTTTTTTTTTTTAAGACTTAAAAAATAGAAAATAAACAAAAATCATGTGACTTTTCATATGAATAATGATTAATCATCAGATAGGTAATTTATATCAATGAGTCAAATATAAATAGTGTGTGTAATCTAGTAAATAGCATAATTTGCATATTAACTGATTTCAATCATTAAAGGAGGGATAGGAAATTAGAATTTATGATTTATCGCAACGAACGAAGTTCTATTCTTTTTGCCATAAAAGAATGAACAATAAAATATTATTATTTAAATATTAAGCAATTATTGAATTGGAATAAATAAATAATTTAACGTTAAACATTCCATTTATTAATACCAACTCATTAACTTTCAAAAGGCATAGCAACAACAAAAAAAAACTTCTTACGTATGGAAATTTATTATACTAGCTACATTCTCTATTTTTTGAATTCAACAAAAAAAAAAAAAAAAAAAATTAATAACTTACTTCAATCATGAAAAATGTTCCGTTAATTTATTAAAAAGAAATCGAAATTTTTAGCTCTAATTTGTAAATACTTTTTTTGAATAACCGCGTTTCCGTTTGCCCGTTGCATATCCTGATAAGGAAGGCGAGACACTAGGATAGAGGAGAGAAGAATGTCTGCACTAGCTCAGATAACTTGTGGTTGCCAACCACGTGAGTTATTTATTTGACTAGTATTATATAATTATAAATTTATTTATTTTGGCGAAGGTAAAATGTCAAAATGGGCTTTAAATACTAAAAGTGACCTTTAATTAAAATAAAAAATGTTTTTAAATATTCCATCTGAAAGCATGTAAAAAAATAATTCAACAATAAATATCTCAATTATTAAATTTCCATATTAATTTATTTTAGTAAAGGAAGATGAGCAGGAGCAGCCAAAATTAAAAGCCTCCGATTATTCACAATCGAGCGAGACCTTTCGGGAAAACTTAAGGTGCGCGTCTCGAGGTGCTAATTTTGGGAGGTTCCAGCGGCCATAATTTTGAAGCTATCGACCTCAAATTTTTTTTAAATTAAAGCTATTTAAAATATCTACAACTTATAGAAGCCCTTTTTTTGATTTTCGAAAAAATAAATTTTTTTGTTTAGATTAATCGCATTAAATAAAATATATTTTTAAAAAATCCGCTCTATATCTTATAGATAATTAAATTAGTAATCATTGTGTTAAAAAATAATTAATTTTTTACCCTTAATTAATTAGCTGGCATCTTTCGATCAAATAAATCCCTTGTATCCCTATGAGAAAAACTAACGCCATCTCTTGCCGCCTAGAGTAACTCGGTAGTGAATGGTCTTCTAACGGCTTTTCGAATCGCGCACCTTAATTCTCTCATCATCAGTCTTTTAAATTGTGTTTATTATTACATAATAATGTATTCTGCCCATTTGACTACTCCGGAACAAACACAATTTAAAAGACTGATGACGGGAGAATAAAATTTTCCCGAAATGTCTCGCTGGATTGTGAATAATCGGAGGCTTTTAATTTTGGCTGCTTCTGCACATCTTCCTTTACTTTACCTTTAAATAATTTTTACGACAATAAAAAGACCGAGCTAAGGAGCATCTTGGCTGAAAAAGAATACCGGTTCATCGTTCATCATATAAAATTTAAAAAAATGATGTTGATTTTGGTTCTTATTTTTTGAAGAAAAGTCTTGAATTAAAACATAAAAACTTTCATGAACTACAAATCAACGTTTACTATTTAAGACACTGAAGTCACGCACCAAACCCAATCGGGGATCTTCTTGTTTGAATTGAGAGTGAGAGTGAGAGGCATTCACCTCCGTATCTCCTTAAAAATCATAATTCCGACCTAGACCTCTATCTGTCGTTCTTTCGAAATGGAATTTTAAAATACTACTCATTCTAAACTTTCTCAGAATGTCGGCGCCCCAAAGTTAAATATCCCGCCCATTCAATATTTAAATATTTAATAAAAATAATAATTGAGAAATAAGAGTTGCAAGCAAGTAGGCGGACTTGACATAGACGTTGACGAGTGACAAAGTGGAAGATAATCCGACATAAAGAGGCGTCAGCTTTGTCTTAAAAGTTTAAATTTATTTTTGATGATGCTTCTCAAAGTGAAGGAATTTAATCTATCAATAATAAATTTTAAACTTGAGTAAACTTTGAAAGAAAACTTGCAAAAAAAAAATCTATTAAAAAAGAGAAGACACTTTAAAAGAAGATTAACAATAAAGGATTTCCCCCCCTTGAAAATTTCAAACTATTAAAGTTACGAGGGGCGTCACAATAGGTCTGGTTAGAACGCATTTCAAAAGTTGATTAATCGTCGAATTTGAATTATTTTTCAACTTTTGAAATAAGATAACTTAACGAGACGCCTTTTTCTAAAAACAAGAATAAATTTCAACCCCTCGATAACCCAATTCCCTTTTTGTTATTATTAATTATTCTGACAAAAGGGATTAAAGAGAATTTTGCAGCATTAGAAAAGATCTAAATTAGCCAGGCTGACCTAATTCTTCAAAATTCTCCAGTGTTAATCATGTTAGACTACCAGAGTGGAATGCCGGGGCGAATTGGTTGAAGTCAGATTCAGGAATTTCCAGAACAATGAGCTTTGAGTAATGAACAAGCCTCATCAAAAATAACAAATAAATGGGCGTAGTTATTAAAATAAGGATCCACCCCCATCCAAGATCTCAGAGTTTTTCTTTTATATTAAAAATAAAGAAAAATATCTCCCTGAAACGGAGTGAAGGGGATGCAGCGTAGACGAGAACCGTGAGTAAACAAGTTTCACTTCACAAAAAGTTAAAATGACCTAATGAAAAATAACTCAACTAGAGTTCAAAATGTTGCAACGATTTTTTTTTTATTATTATAAATAGCACTAAAAATTCGATTGTAGAAATTTTGATGGAAATACACGTTCCAAAAAATGTGGGTGTCTCAAATATATTCTGTCTAAAGAAAGAAAAGAGTTACGAGGTTGAAATTTGATAAAATCAACTTGTTTTTTTTCTGTTTTTGTTTTTTTCTCAAAATCGGCTCAAACGATTTTGATTAAATTCAGTAAATGTATTACAGCTGAGAATCGTTGATGGCACCTGTATATGGGGCCGAAATATTTGCAATAAATTGAAGTGGTGAGAGAGAAAAAGGAAACTGTTTTTTTTTTTTTTTATCGTCCTTATCGATTTTGATTAAAATTTATAAATCAATTATTTTTTAGATGCTCTTTATAATTTATATTCCCATGTTCCTTCCAAAAGCGTTTAAAGTTCACTTTAGTCATGTGGTCCACAAAGACTATAGGAGAGATTAAAATTTTATCTTCGCTCAGGGGCCCACATTTTATGGGTACGTGGTTGGCGACCACAAATTGACCTAGCTGGGACAGGCATTCTATTCCTTCAGTTCTTTGTATGTCTGTCTCTTCCTTGTATATTTTAAACAGGCATCAGACCGTGCGACTGGCCGGAATGGAGGGAAAGAGTAGTTCCGCCGATCCCGCACAGCGGGAACAAGGCGAGGAAAGAAGAAGAAGAAAAGATAAAAATTGTATCTTTTGGGTTTTTTTTTAGTCAACTCGGTTAGGTCTACTGGGGCCATTTGAATTTATAAATTCTTATTAAATTATTAAATACAATTATATCGATTCTTCTGGCGTTTCTTGTCTTGTTTTTCGTGGGGCACCTATCCCGATTTCCAAGAAGGCTTGGCGTTGCTTAACAATATTTATCTTGGTGGCTGTCTTCTTGCCAGGCCCGCTGACTCTTGGGTTTAAATAAATAAGGACACATTCGGTTATCAAAAGTTATGTGATGTGCTAATCTGACTTTTTTTATTTTGTTGAATTCGACCTAATTTGAATAATAATAAAAAATGTCCAGCACAAAATAATAAAATTTAGGCCTAAAGTCATTTATTATCTTATATTCTTAATAATATCGCCATGTCCTTTATTGAACCTGGCAAAAGCCCTTTTGGAAAACTTATAAGCAACAGCAATGACAGCCATGATGATTTATTATAATAAAATTAAAAGAGAGAGAGTTTTTTGATCTCTTTCCTCTCGTTTTTCTTTAGAAACAATAAAAGACCTTTTGGTGAATATTAATTGCTCTCCTCTTATGTTAGCATCAATTGACCTCATGCCTCCTCAAATTTCCTTGACCGCTCAATTAAGATGAAGGTCCATTCATTGATAAGATATTTAGATATTAACGTAGAGAGTCTTTCTCTCTCTAATCTGATTAGCGTAAATGGGAAGGTCAACTTTCGTAGGGACCCTGAACTTTAGCTCTAATTTTATATCTATTATTTTTTATAAAGAAAAATTGGGTTTCAGTGCGAAATAATAAACGAAATAGAAGGAGGGTTTTGACATGAATACAATACTCTCTTTATATATTAACATATATAGGTGAGAGAAGGCGAATAGCAGAGAAGATAAAGTAGTTAATACTGAGACAACTCGAGTTCAAATCCACCTCATGGCAATAAATTATCCAATTCTATTTGAGATTCTGAGGAGAAAAAAGGGAGCCCACCTCAGTATTATTCTCATGAAAGTTACTTTTCAGAGTAACCACAACGTGTTCTGGCACTAATATAAGATAGGTAAGAGAAAGTAAAAAAATCATTGATATCAAAGAAGAAAAATTCAAAAATCTAATAGTAAGGAATGAAGAAAGGAGCAATTGCAGCGAGATTTATTTCGTTTATTAAGGCAACCGACATTTCGGTCAGATATACGACCATCTTCAGAGCTGAAGTGTATACCAACAAAACTCCTAAAAAAGTTGAATTGTACCATTCGATTCCTTACTACAAGATCTCCGCTATCCAACTCATTCTAATATAAAAATCCTAATAATTATTCAATTTTAAATTTGAATAAAAATGAGTGTTCATGTCAATTGGCTACCAATCAACTGAAATAAATAACAGACGGAGTCTAAATAGCCTGACTGCTATGGTGAGAAAGACATTAAAATTAAGAAGAAATTTATTTTTTTGAGTTGTGACAATATTATAGAATCAAAAAAAAAAAAAAAAAATATTATAGAATTATAATTTATTATTATCATTAATAGATATTAATTAAATAATTTGCCCGTGACCCGTGGCTTAGAGAGAAGACATTTACTAGGGTCCCGGGTTCGTTTCACGTCTCAAGCGAGAAAAATTTATTATTTGAATTGGCTTCCAATTATTTGAAATAAATAGGAATGGGGTCTGAATGGTCTTAGATGCTGAAAAAGACCTTAAAGAACAAGAAAAAAAAATTAAATAATTTAGAAAATAAAAATAGATTGTTTTACAAAACATTTCCAAAGACAGACATCCCCAATCAAAAATTAGCTTTCTGATTGGCACGATCTTAATGCCATCTCTTAGCAAATAAGCAAATAAATTTAGCTTCTAGTCTAGTTCCCTTAATGATTAGATAAAGGGTCATTCCACGTCAGTTCAACCAGGCCATTTCACCCATAATCTCAGATTTTTATGAAACTTGGTATGTTTGTTCTATATATAAAGATAAGTAACAGCACCAATTTCAATTTTTTATCTCACTTAGTTTTCGAGTTATGGCACTTTAAAGTTTTGATTTTTTTCACCTTCCGCGGCTTGGATAATGCCAAACAAAATGTGACATGGAAGAGAAAATAATTTCTCATTTATTTATTTGACCACCAATCTAGATGAAATTTTTATGGTAGGTTCTTTAAACAATAAGGAATTAGAAAAAAAATATATCACGAATCTAAGTTAATCCTAAAATATAAAAAAAAATTCATATTGTTGATTTTTTTTAGTTTTGAAAAGCAAACATCTTTAGCGCTAAAGCCAATATCTCCAAAAGGGAATGAGATATTCAAGAAATTTTTTTTTTTCTAAATAATCTACATGAAATGGGCTTTAATTTAGTAAAATAAAAATTTTGTGTATTTTGTTCCCTCTATTTCTAAAGTCCATTGCAAGTTTCAATATATAGTTTTACATGTTCAAAAAGGTTTCAAGGGCAAAATGAAAATATACATTTTAAAGAGCATCTAAACAATAATGGATTTATGAAATTTAATAAAAATGTTGGCAAATTTTGAGAAAATTGGAAAAAACTGAAAAAGTACATCAGTAAAATACTAGTACTTTTTGGCCGATTTTGTCCAAAAGCTTATTTTGGGTGTCCGGGAGGGTACCTAACTTAAATATAAAATTTCAACCTCCTAGCTCAATCCTTTCATGCTTTCAATTGAATTGATTGTGTTTTCGTCTGTGTTCGTTTTAAGCAGACACACACACAGTGTCCATTTGAAATCATGAAAGGATTGAGCTAGGAGGGAAATTTTATATTTAAGTTAGGTCTCTCCCGGACACTCAAATACTTTTGAACAAAATCGGCCCAAAAATACTAGTACTTTCTGATGTACTTTTTCGTTTTTTCCAATTTTCTCAAAATTTGCTCAACATTTTTATTAAAATTCATACATCAATTATTTTTTAGATGCTCTTTAAAATTATATTTTCATTTTCCCTTGAACTTTTTCATGTAAAACTATATATTTAAACTTTCAATGGACTTTAGAAATAGAGGAACAAAATACACAAAATTTTATTTTCTAAATTAAAGCCCATTTCATGTAGATTATTTAGCAAAAAAATTTCTTGAATATCTCATTCCTTTTGAGATATTGGCTTTGCCAATGTTTGGTTTTCTACTAAAAAAGCCCCGGGCGGCGGGAGGACCATATACCACGTCCGGGTTGCCCCAGGCAGTCCGATGATTTTATTTAAACCAATTGGATACCAAATGACTTAAATAAAATTCATGGACCCCATATATGTATATTTATTAATAACGGATATCGTAAAAAGTCTTAAATGGCCTGAGTTGCCGAAAAGACTGTGTGAATGTGTGTGTGAATGTGAGTGTGAATGAGAAAGTGTGAATGTTTTTTTAAGAAAAAAAAAAAAAAAAAACTAAAAAAAAAATCAACAATATGAATTTTTTTTTTATATTTTAGGATTAACTTAGATTGCCCACCGTGGTGTAGAGGTTGCGTGCTAACCTCATATACCAAACGTCCGGGTTCGGACCCCAGCAGTCCGATGATTTTATTTCCATCTGGATACCAGATGGCTAAATAAATGCCTGGCCCTAATATATATAAATTCATAAATAACGGTTATCGTAAATGTCTTATATGGCCTGAGCTGCCGAAAAGACAGTGTGAATGTGAGTGTGAGTGAGTGTGAATGAGAAAAGTGTGAATGTTTAAAAAAAAAAAAAAAAAAACTTAGATTCGTGATATATTTTTTTTCTAATTCCTTATTGTTTAAAGAACTTACCAAAAAATTTCATCAAGATTGGTGGTCAAATAAATAAATGAGAAATTATTTTCTCTTCCATGTCACATTTTGTTTGGCATTAGCCAACCCGCAAGGTGAAAAAATCAAAACTTTAAAGTGCCATAACTCGAAAACTAAGTGAGATAAATTGAAATTTGGTGCTGTTACTTATCTTTATATATGAACAAACATACCAGTTTCATTAAAATCTGAGATTATGGGTGAATTTTTTTTTTTTTTGTTGTTGGCAAAGAAAGATTTCAAAATATTCAATCTCAACAGTTAAATAGTTGAAAAAAGATAAAAAGTATATTTATTTTATTTATACAATTAGAATTACTTCATGTTAATCATTTTTGACAATTGTCAACAACCCTAGCCTCTCGGCTTCGGGGGAGGGGGGGTAAAAGTTGTAAAAGGATTTAAAAAAAATGTCGGTATTTTTTAACCCTTTTTCAGCTACTAAGGCCATTTAGGGGTATGACTTTATTATATAAATTATTACATTATATTACACCGAGGGACGTTCCACATGCTGATTGTTCGAGGTCACCAATTCCGAACTTTCACCGCGCTTGGCCTTGCTTAACGATTGTGGTGATTATTGCTCTTCTCCGTTGCCAGGCGGTATTTAAATTATAAATAACTTGCCAGATAATAAACTTGACATTTATAAAATTGAATTCCCTAGCAGTAACAATAACCTAAAAAAAATGCATTATTTTATTTTAACGCTTTCATTTGATTAACATGAAAATAAAAAAAAAAAGTAGCAAACGAATAAATTTAAATAACATTCATTATTTACGTATTTATTTGGATTTATTTACTTCGTGAGAATGTGCGAACATTTTCCGCCAATGACGAAATTCGATTCGATTGCCAATCGTAAAGCAGAATGAATAATAAATAAATATCCGAGTAAGCAAAAAGAATTTTCCCACACACAGCTGGCTCTCTCTCTTTTAACTTTAGACATGTCAAATACTGGTAATCTCTTAGCGTAGAAAATAATCTGACTTTTAAAGTAAATTAAGGAATTTAATAGGATGTGAAAGGTTCACCAACAATTTTCCTTTTTTTATATTAAAAGTAAAATTAAATCTGACATTCAAATAAACGGTAAATAATCATTGTATTTTATTCTATTATAAGATGGAAAGTTTTTCGAATGAGAAATTGATGAGATGAGATCAGGATTAGCTTTTACTTCCCCTTAATAAGTGATCTATTGAATGGATTCCTTGGGGAATTTGGAAATTTTTAAAAAAGTTCCGAATATTTAAATCAGATGATGATAATATTGTTCAAAAGCCTCAATTGACTAGAAATAAATTTTTATTTAACAATGAGAGATTTATTTTATTTCTGATCTGATCTTCGGGAATCGAACCCGGTCCCCTCCAGTCTATCGCTGCGTTTCCTTTGATCTAGACTACGAGACTACCAAATTCCCTTTTTAACTTTTTTAAATAAAAATCTGGTGTGACTGGCGCACCAGATTTTTTGTGTCGATATGTATTTAGTTTCCGACAGTAAGGTACATACGATTTTCAAGATGTACAATTTATAAGTATGGCAAAATATTTATATTTTGTTACCATGGCAACCATTTCTCCTATCGTTTCTATGGAGTACAAGAGTAAAGTGGTCTTCAGAAGATTTCAATCACAAAATGAGAAAATACATTTTATTGAGAATCTAAAAAATAATTGATTTTTGAATTTACAAAAAAAATCGATGGAGCGAATTTAGAGAAAATCGAAAAAAAACTGAAAAAGTGCATCAGTAAAGTACTAGTACTCTTTGGTCGATTTTGATCAAAAGCTTCGTGTCCCGTCCCATGGGGGTGCCTAACTTAAATATAAAATTTCAACCTCCTAGCTCTATTCGTTCTTGAGATATTTTGTTCACAGACAGACACACCATGTCCCGAAAACCACTTTTTTGGATTCAGGGGACCTCAAAACGTGCATATCCATCAAAATCTCTACATCGAATTTTTGACATGAATCCAATACTTTCTCTCTCTCTGTATATATATACAGTAGAACCTCGATAAGTTAAACCTCGCTAAGTTCAAAACCTCCGTACTTAAAAATTTTTTCAATTCCTTCCCTTGACAGCGTAAAGCCCATTACTTAAAGAACAAAACCCTGAACTTAAACAAATATTTTGAGCATAGCCCCCGATAACTTAAAATAATCATTAACGTGACCTCTATAACTTAAAGTCTTACTTTACATAACATGCCGAAAAGACTGTGTGATGCAGAGTATGAAAGTTAGCGTGAATCAGAAAAAAATTACTGAATTTTTTATAAATAAAAAAAACCATAAATATAGATTTATATTTAAGTAAAAATATAGGTCTAAATAAAAAAATAGATCAAACGGAAATTCCTATTTATACGTCACGTGCCCAAAGTCAATAAACCTCGGCACGTTAAAAATTATATTCAATAACCTCTCTAACTTCAACTCTCGGTAAGTAAAAACTCGTAACCCAAATTTCTAACCGTTTCCTTTGAACTTTAACTTATCGAGGTTCTACTGTATTAACATATATATTGAGGTAAGAGTAAGTCAAATTTTTCACCTTACCAATAAAAAAATAATTTACACTTATATATTATCTATGGCAGGAATAGAGCCTAGTCTACATAGCCTA
The DNA here is from genome assembly GCA_023213315.1 of Euborellia annulipes. Taxonomy (NCBI): domain Eukaryota; kingdom Metazoa; phylum Arthropoda; class Insecta; order Dermaptera; family Anisolabididae; genus Euborellia; species Euborellia annulipes. The sequence goes on along the minus strand of JAKCPI010005364.1, from coordinate 18,586 downwards.
GGCTACATAGGAATGTTAGGGCAAGTTTTTTTTTTTTTTCTTAATTCTGGCTAATCATTTTAAAAGAGGGAAGAAAAAATGTCAAAGATATTAGCCGTAATTTGCACTTTATTTTTTCTATTGCTTACTCTTGAATGTTATTACCGAAATACTACAGGACTTTTATAATTTGTCTATTAATATTTTAGAACAAATGGCATCACTTCGTAGTCTCAAATATCATAAAAACAAAAATATGTTTTGTATGTAATTACTTTAGTCCATTAATTAATTAATAATTAGTTAGAACATTAAAAACACATTTTTCTAAGCCATTTATTCTGGAACTCTAAAGAAATCTTTCCGGCTTAATATGATGCTTTTGGTTTTTTTTTTATTAAATTATAATAATGATGCGGAATTAAAAAGGAAGTGAAACATTAAATCACTCATTGATTCAAGTTTTCTAATTAATATTTACGTGCAAATACAATTACTATAATTTTCTCCTAGGAAAATATCACTAAAAGTTTAAAGAGCTTCTAATGTTTTCTAATTATTATTATTTTCTGTTTGACTTTCTTTTTTTTTTTTGCATTTCCCTTTTTCGAGTGTGTGCGGGGGCCCCGGGGGGGGGGGGGGGGGGATGGTACAGTGAGAGACAATATTAAAGGCCTGAGGTTAGGCAAACTTTTAATTTTAATTACTCCAAAAATTTCGTATTTCTTAAGAAATAAAGACGTTTGATTAAATTCTCAAATAATTATAGATAAATAAATAACACGTGGTTAAGTTTCAGTTTTAGCTTATGCTCATTACGTTAACGCATCATCTTCAGATCTATGAGACAAACTACTAGTTAGAGCTTCGAAATCTACTAAAAATAAATGAGAGGATGAAGATAAATAAAAATCTGAAGACGATTTTCAGGCCAATTTATTTGGATTATCTCCTCACGCTTTGGAGTCCAACGTTTCGGAGTCTTTCTTCAGGACCTTTGTTGTGCTTCAAGATTGTAAATGTAAGCGACGCTCCTTTGGTTTACTGATGAAGATAGGGGACAGCCTGAAGGATATTATTGAGAAGGATGAAGATAAATAAATAAAAATCTGGGAAAAAGAGTCGTTTGGGCTCCGAAACGTTGACTCATAGCGGGAGGAGGCAATCGAAATAAATTGCCCTGAAAATCGTCTCCAGATTTTTATTTACCTTCATCCTTCTCAATAATATCCACCAGGCTGTCCCCTATCTTCATCAGAAAAAACAAAAACCTTTTGAAACTTAACCTAGTATTATTTATTTATCTATAATCAGATGAGAATTTGCTAACGGTGAATTCTTATGATTATATTAAAAAGACATTTATTTAAACCGAGGAGGAGAAGGCATATTAACATAATACAGGGGCAGATTAAAGGGGGGGCGGTGGGGGCGATCGCCCCCCCCCCCCCCCGAGAAGAAATTCAAAATGTTATAAAAACTAATAATCTAAAGAAATTATGATTTCCGCTCTTTAATTTCAATTGAATTTGTTACCAATCAATTTAAATAAATAGGAAAGGGGTCTAAATGGTCATAGATGCCGACAAAGTCGTCAAATAAAAAAAAAAAAAACGCCCCCCCCCCCCGATAAAGTTACATTAATCCGCCCCTGACATAATATACGAAATATAGAAAAAAATATAAAATTTTTTATAATTATTATTACGCCTATAAATATTAGACGAATAATCTATTAGAGTAAAATTTTGATAAAATAAATTATCTAATTTTATTGTGGTTTCTAAAATTTCCGGGAGTAAATTCGATTTCAATCGTTTAGACGGTTGCCTACCCACCAGACATTCAGACTGGGGGTACCTTCATTTTATTCCTCCCTATACAGGTTGTATTTTAAAACACTATTAACTTAGTTGTAAAATTTAGATGACAAAGGTGACAGAAGTATGGAGCGAGCGAGATAAATAGATAGCCATGTGATGTGATTGGATATTTGTATACAATGTTGCCATGTGTACGTTTGACAACAGGGCTTTTTGTTTGTAACTTAACGTATAATAAACATACGAATTGCTCACGCCTATATCGCCTTGCTTATTCTAATATATATAATCGGTCTTGCTATTACATGGTGGCAGCGAAATGGCAAAGAATAATCCCGTTTATCAAATTCCCGCTCCTGAATATTTTTCTTTTAAAGGAGAAGATTGGATTAACTGGAAGGCCAGATTTTTGAGATTTCGCCGAGCTTCTGGGTTGTCTCAGAAAAGTGAAGAGGATCAAGTTAACTCTTTGATATATCTAATGGGCCCTCAAGCTGAAAATGTGCTACAGTCCTTTAATTTGACCGAAGCTCAACTCATCGATTTTCAAATCGTCTTGAATAAATTTGATTCACATTTTACTCCTCAGAAGAATGTAATTTATGAACGATATAGATTTCATACTCGCATTCAACAAGAGGGTGAGTCCGTCGAATTTTTTATTAATGATTTACACTCCATAGCTAAAAACTGCAATTTTCCTGTCGCTTTTAAAGAAGAGGCTATAAGGGATCAAATTGTAGTGGGAATAAGGGATAAAACTCTCTCTGAAAAATTACAATTAAATGAAAAATTGACGTTAGAGATGGCCACTAATTCGGCAAAGCAATCTGAAACAATTAAAAGGCAACAATTAACTATCCGCCCGACCTCTGGGTTTATTGCTGCAAATAAAGTTTCTGATAAAAAACTAATTAATAAGAATAAATTCAAGAAAAATACTAAAGCTGACTTTGATAATAATAATGGTTGTTCATGGTGTGGTAACGCTGATAAGCATCTAAGGCCTCACTGTCCAGCCAGAAACACAGTTTGTTTTAATTGTAAAAATAAGGGACATTTTTCCAAATGTTGTCTTCTTAAATCAGTTAGTACTATTGAAGATCAACCAGAAAATTTTATTGGTGAAGTTGATTCTTGTTCTAATAATAATAAATGGCTTGTGAATTTGAAATTTTCTGGGATAAAAATTATAGCTAGAATTGATAGTGGTGCAGACGTTTGTGTACTCCCATATGATTTATATAAAAAGTTTTATTTTAATTTAGAAATTTTAACTCCTGATAAAATTCTCACAGGGCCTAATGGTTGTCGACTCAAAGTTATCGGTGTAGTTCAAGGTGCTCTTGAATATAAAAATAAAACCTGTAATACTCAATTTTATGTGGTTTCAGGTGCCGATAAGGTTTTATTGAGTTATAAAGCTAGTGAGGATTTAGGGTTGATTAAAAGAATTTTTAATCTTTCTAAGGGAAATGTTGATCCTATTAGTGCATTTCCAAAGTTATTTACCGGTTTAGGTAAAACTAGAATTCCCTATGATATTAAATTAATAGAAGGAGCAGTTCCTTACTCGTTAACTGTCCCACGAAGGGTTCCTATTCCTTTAAGAGAGGCATTAAAAAAGGAATTAGATAAAATGGTTACTTCGGGAGTTATCGAGAAAGTTAATATACCAACTGAATGGTGTGCGCCTATTGTTATAGTTCCTAAAGCTAATAATGATTTAAGAATTTGTGTTGATTTAACGAAACTAAATGAAAATGTTAAACGCGAAAGGGAACTATGGAGTCCTGTGCCTATGATTCCTAATAAACTTCAACCTATTTTTATGGATCAAAATCAACTAAAAAATAAGGAAGAGGAAAGAATAAAGAAGCAAAAGAAGAAAAAGAAGAATTTTGATCGTCGACATGGTGCTAAGCCTTTATCTAATCTGGCAAGTGGCACCCGAGTTTATCTTAAGGATCGTTGTCAAGAGGGAGTTATTGGTGGTCTTCATCCACATTGTCCGCGAGAAGAATTTTTTTTTTTGCAGGATCAATCATTACTGACATCTGACCTGTGGAATTTATTCGGCCCGCTATGCGGCCACCAGGTCTACAAAAATAATACAAGATGAGAATTATACTACACTCTTTTAGTTCCAATTAAATTATAAATCTTAATTATTAATCTTGTATTTCCTTTATAGACCTGATGATAGCCGCATACGAGGGCCGAAACTGAATAAATTGCGGAGGTCAGTTGTCGTAATGAATGATCCGATCCTGCAAGCAATCTACATAACACCTACCGTGTATCTCTTCCCTTTTTCCACAAAATATTGAAGACTACTCTGAAGAAAAGGTGTCATCACCAAAAATGGTCTTTTCGTAATATGTAAGAAACGAGGCGAGGGGGCTTCAAGCCATTGGCGCCTAAGAAACGCCCAGAGGCGGGGATTTATTATAAAGGGGCCCTAAAGACAATGAGTGCAGTAGGTATACTAGAGCTTCATTCATTAGGCATTTCAGGCCTGATAAGTTGTGGTTTCTCTGAGTAACTTTCATGGTAATAATGCTGAAGAAGGCATTTCAAAAAGAGTTGGATAATATTTTGCCATGAGGTGGATTTGAACTCGAGTTGTCTTTAACTCAGGATTATAAGCTTAACTGCTTTATTCCGTCGGCTAATCGCCTCCTCTTAGGAATTAGAATAACGGTCTTCTTCTTCTCTCCTCGCCTTGTTCCGAGATGCGGGGTCGGCGAACCTCACTTTTTCCTTCCAACCCTATCATACGTTTTTACGACCTGAAGAATTAGGCCGGCCCGTCGCAGGGTCTGACGCCTGTTAAAAAGAGGAAGGAAGAGACAGACATTTAAAGAACTGTAGGACTGTCTGTCCCAGCTCGGGCAGCTCGTGGTCGCCATCCACGTACCCACAAGATGTGGACCCCTGAGCAAAGTAATTAGAATAACGATATATAGTATTATTTATTTTGAAACATATATCTCAGACTGATAACAAAAAGTGCCCGCATTGCGGGAGCTAATCCGAACAAGACTCATTCAAATCTTTTCTCGATAATATACGTACAATAAATTTTAAGACTTTCAAAAAAAGTATATTTATTCATGTCATTTGAATAAATTTTTATTAGAATGGCTCCCTGATTCGAAATCAATTCTACTCAAATTTTGCATGATCCTTTATATTCATATATAAGTATGGAAAAATAAAAATTAATGTTGATTTTATGGTACCATGTTCTAAATCCATTCTTTTATCATAAACTCTTTTCAATATTTAAATTGAATGGATTTTCAACTCTCAAGGAAAATAAATAAAAGGTCGAAACCGTAAATACAGTATAAAACGAAAACAAAAAAAGTAAAAAGGGCTTAACTTTAGAAATAAAATGAAGTGAGAGAAGCTCTCCACGTCATTTGTTTATCTTTTGAATTGGTCATAAAGAAAAATCTTTGAGGTGACACAGATAAAGTGAGTCAATGGCCTTAAAGAAATGGAGGTGGAGGGGGGGGACGGGGGGGGGGAGATCGGCCGAGATTGGAGGCAGCCAAACGGCCGCCTTAGTGCACACGCTATTCTCTCTCTCTTTCTCTTCCTAGTAATTTATTTACTAATTAAACTTGATAAGAAATTTAAGAAGTTGAAAAATCAGAGAAAATTCTTCTCATGGAATCAATATGAGCGCTCTCATAGATTACCATCTTTAAAGATCAATCAAACTGTCCGAATTTAAATCTCTCCAAATTCAATTAATTACTAGAGTATTTTATAATTAAAAAAGAGCCAGAAGAAGGAAGGGAGATGTTTGGGTTATAAATATAAGAAACTGCTGGCAATCTCTCTTCATCATTTCGACATATCTTTTGTACAAAGTTCAGTTTTAAAATTTTTTCATTGTTTATTTTAAGACGTTTCTAATGTGATATTACTAATTATTTTATGGTAGAGAAGAATGACAGGCGGAGTCAGTCTAAGGGCATTGAGGAAAAAACGCAGGATAATCTCTTTTACTTTTACTGGCAACCTTTTAGAGTGGGGTTAAGACTTCTAATAAGTCACTATTTTGCCATGGACAAATTTTATTTCTTAATAACACTAATCGTCATAGTGTAAGGAGCATATACCAAATTTCATCGATCTAGCTGCTTTGGTTTTTAAGCAATCGTGTTCACACACACACTCATTCCAAAAGAACATACGAGAAAGTCTCGGGGAAGTCTTTCCCCATTTATTTTTAATTTATTCAATGTCTTTTTCGGCATCTAAGGCCATTTAGATCCCAATTAGACGCCAATTCAAATGAAATAAATTTTTCTCGCTTAGGATGGGAAGCGACCCCGGGAAGCTAATATCTTCTCTCTTCACTGGCATAATTTTGTTCCAAGCCTTTGTGGGGTCTCGGCAAAACGTTACTAATTGAGACATGGGCGACCCGGGGGTTTCTCTAAGTGTCCAAAGTTGAATTTATAAAATATTTTGAAAAAGGGTCTAATTTTTACAAGAGGGAAAAATGGAGTAATTATTTGAGTCACGAGGGAAAATTCATTAAAAAAAGGTAAAATGATATGAATTTTGTATAAGAAATTTTATTCGGAGGGGGGGAGAAGGTAGTTCTATGTTGTGACATAATATTTGTAGGGGGGTTTGTTTGTATGTGACTAACTGTGGCATGGGGGGAGGACTGGAAAATCGTCAAAAAAGTCATTACCTAGTATGTGAACGATATTAAAAATTGAAACGTAAAAAATGGTCGGGGTTTTATTTTTCGGACAGTAGCCATTCAGCCAGTCCAGTGTATAAATCATAATTCATTTACCAGGGAAAATACTGTAGGAATCTCTTATCAAAAAAGCCCCACCCCTTTTTAACAAAAAATATATAAACAAAAAAACCACCAGACCATCTATTTATTAAATGTGTCGAGTCGCCAGCCGCTTTTTTCTTGTTCCCATGTGACATCATTAAACAAGAAAATTCAAATGTGAGGGTTTTTGGGAACCTTCCCATTAGCCATAATGGACTATCGGTTTTAGTTATCAAGAATCGATTTTTCCTCTAAAGTGTAAAGAAGTTTCTCTTCAGAAATCCAAACAACTTGGTTTATTAGATGCTCCAAGATTTAAATAAATATTATCACATAATAATAATATTAATTCCTTTATCAACGAAGAAGAATTCAAGAAAAAAATTAATTCCAAATTAGATGGTAAAAATAGAACGTGACAGACGGTGGACATTTACTAAAGTTTTTCTAGAGAAAACTTTTTGGATAATATATTTTAAGACTTGGGGTAAAAAAAGAAAAAAAAACAAAGTTAAGATATAAACCTTGCGTCCTCAGAAACTAAGTTATTTTAACAGAAGCTGTATTTTATTTTAAAGATTTCGAAAAGATGATCGTAACTTAGATTGTATTATAAAAAAAAAATGTTTGAAAGCTGGCTGATCAGATTTATAGGTAAAAATAAAGCAGCAAAGCTCTATTTTATTAGAATTATACATCATCTAAAAAGCCTCCACTTTTATTATAATAAATTTTGCACTCAAGATGAAGGGCAAGAGAACGAGTTAAATTTTACCAACTCTAAGAGCTCCAGGCCCCAAGAGAGAACTTCACAAATGTACATGTCTTTCATTATCAAACTTAGTATTATAATAATAATAATAAAATGTATCTTAGTAATGTTAAGAATAAAATTAGGAAAAAAAAAGCAGTAAATAGAATTGTTTTTAAATTTCATGTAATACCAAGAAAGTCATCAGATGACATGGAAAATAGTAAGTTAAATATCAAAAAAAAAATATGACAAACAAAATTGGTTAAATGAATGATTTTGTTCTTTTTTTTGTCGTGGTTATATAATTTATTTGAAGGTATATTTAATTCATAGCCACAAATATTGTTTATTTTATGTGACATTAACGGCATCAGGTGTGCTAAATTACATTGCATGCGCCTGCTCAATTAAAATTTTAAATTAATAGTCTATAAAAGCAATTGAAAGCCTAAAAATCACTAGAATATAGTAATTAAACCAAATAAAATAAAAAATCTGGTGTGACTGGTCACACAGCACCCAACTTTCTCTTACCTTTGTTAGGAGAAAGTTGTGTTCTGTGCTTATCACACCAGAATTCTTTTGTATCGAGATATATTTATTTTCCGCCAAAGAATTTTTTTTTTTTTTTTTTAAGTCATTTCGGCTGCAGAGGCCATTTGACTTTTATAAATTTATTGATTATTTTATTTTAATACATGTATCGATGGCTTCCGGCGGGCGTTCAATGGGCCAAAGAATTCAAGATATATAATTGAAGGAGTCGGGCGAATATAGTGCCAACCCACAAATATATAGTTCTGAGATATTTCAATTTTAAACTTTGAAAACAAACGAAACCAATAGGAATTTTGATTGTTTGCTACACTGTCAGAGCACTCTAATAGCAATACCAGGCTGAGAAACAAATTTTACAAATAGTACAGACTTTTGCACAATTGATGGTGCTGAAAAGTCGGGTTTGAGGGTTAGCACTATATTCGCCCGACCCCTTCAATTTATAAACATGGGAAAATATTTATATTTTGTTACCATGGCAACCATTTCCCCTATCTTTCCAATGAAGTACAAGAGTAAAGTGTGCTTCAAAAAATTTCAAGAGCAAAATGAGAATATACATTTTAAAGAGCATCTAAAAAATAATTGATTTTTGAATTTTAATCAAAATCGTTAGAGCGAATTTTGAGAAAATCGAAAAAAACTGAAAAAGTACTTCAATAAAGTCCTAGTATTCTTTGGCCGATTTTGTTCAAAAGCTTCGTGTCACGTCCTAGAAGGGTACCTAATTTAAATATAAAATTTCAACCTCCTAGCTGTTTTCATTCTTGAGATGCTCTAAAACAAACTTTTTTCAGACCGTGTATTTCCATCAAAATCTCGACAACGAATTTTTGACATACAATACTTTCTCTATAGATCTATATAGGTAAGAGAAGTAAAAATAGGCTAAACCTAAAGCTCTTTTTATAATAATTTTTAAATGCTATTTGTGATATAGAAAATAATTTTTTTCTCTTTTGATCCTTTTTCAACGCAAATCCTATTTACAACATACCTAACTAAGAAAACGTACGACACAAGTGAGTTTCAACTTCCATTTATTTACCTAGCTAAAAATTACAAAATATTTTAATTTAAAATAAAAATGAATATTAAACAAAATAGTTCCAGCTATGACTTTTCACTCTTTATTATTGTTTTAATAAATATAATTTTTATTAATAAATTTGTGATTAAAAAAGCGTGGAAATGATTGAATTTGATCATGTACTAATTTTATTTTTAGTGAAAGCGTTAAACTAAAAATTGACAAAATTAAATAATATTTATTTGTAATGATTACTACTTATTATTTATTTTATGGTAAGAGAAAAAAAATAATCATCATACTATATTATAAATGCCTAGACCGAGGGGAAAAAAGCATGTTTATAAAATATTTGTGTTTATCATCCTCAGTAGTAATCCCCGAAGTGAATGTGTCTATACATAAACAGTAAATTAGAATAGTTCATCGAAAGAGAGTTGGCCGAGTACAGTTAGTTTCGTTTTTATAAACAGGAACCTGAACGGCAGGTCAGGGACTCGAAGCTTCAATTTGAAGCTCATTAATTTTTTATTTCGTTTTCTTTCTTTCTTCATTTTTCTATTAAATAATAGCCTATTTTTATTCAAAAAAAAAAAAAAATTTAAATGATATAAAATTTTGATGCTCTCTATAAAATTCAATTTCCGTAAATAAGAAAAAAAAGCGGAAGGAAAAAGTTCCAAACACAAAGAATAGTTTTTTACGACGAAGATATAAGGAAGGGAGAGAAAGAAAATCCTTCTCCCATCTCTACTTAAGTTTCGATAGTAAACAGGGCTCTGTTTTAAGTCGGAGTAATCAAATTTTATATGAACTGATGCAAAAGAAAATGAATAAATTCTCAAAATTTCATTCGAATGATAAATTTTATGGTTATTCCATTAGATATTTTTTACACTTTTGGAATTTTATATTTTACTTTGTCTTACCCTCTATATATGTTAATATAGAAAGTATTGGATTCATGTCAAAAATTTGATGTCGAGATTTTGGTGGATATACACGTTTTGAGGTCCCCTGAATCCAAAAAAGTGGTTTTCGGGACAAAATATCTCAAGAACCAAAAGAGCTATGAGGTTGAAATTTTATATTTAAATTAGGCATTCTCCTGAGTCGTGACACGAAGCTTTTGAACAAAATCGGCCAAAGAGTACTAATTCTTTACTGATGCATTTTTTTAACTTTTTTTTTCGATTTTCTCAAAATTCGCTCCAATGATTTTGATTAAAAAATCAATTATATTTTAGACGCTCTTTAAAATTTATATTCTCATTTTGCCATTGAAATCTTCTGAAGACCAATTTACTTTTGTACTTCATAGGAAAGATAGGAGAAATGGTTGCTAAGGTAACTAAATATATGGCGACACAAAAAAATCTGGTGCGACCAGTCACACCAAATTTTTTTTTTAGAGGAAGTAATGACTGTGATTGTATAGATGGATAATTATGGGCAGGAGTAGTCTATAAATTGACTCTGTATACTGGTTCTAAGCTCGACGTAATAAAGACATTTCGGTTCTTTTAATTTAAGAGCCATCCTCAGACCTTATATACTACCAATAAACGACTGAGGATGGCTTTAAAAAAACCGAAACGTCTCTGAGATTAGAACCAGCATACAGTTTTTTTCATTGACTGCTCCTGCCCATAATTAACCATCTATTTTTTTAGAGGTGTTGCTCCCTTTATCTTCAAAATGAATAAAAATGTTATTTAATTTAAAGGCAGAGACGGAGCCAGAGGAAAATCTTTTGTGGTTTTTGTAAACCTTTTTTACAAAACTTTCATAAAATAAATGACAGAAATTTCGGAAAATATTAGTGATGAAGATCATTTTCTTGTCAAATTTTGTAAAATTTGACATAAAATGCCTCCATTTAACTAAAAGAATATTACCTAATTAATTTTAAAGGATTTTTGAGGTAGGATCGATCGAATTGATCCACCCTCCCGGGGATTCGTGTCTGTAAAAAATCAAATAACTATATTAGTTTAAGTTTTTTTTTGTGAGTAAGTAGGCCTATATTTATCTATTGATTTTTAAATATTCCTATGACTAGTCAAGTCGAAACTGTGACAATCCTTAATAAAAAAAAATCGAATCGAGGTAATTAATATCCTATTCAAATAAATGGTCTAAATGGCCATCGATGCCGAAAAACCTTAATAATAAAAAAAAAGTAAATATATTTAACAATTGTTTGTATGATTATTTGTTTGTAGCCCAAACGTTCAAAATATATTTATTAATACAAGGAAATAATAATTATAAAATTATAGCAGAATATATTAATAGTTTTTAGTTTGGTTTTCTTTTTACTAATCAATAGAAGAGTTCAAGTGAGGGGAATGTCAAAAATGACAATAAAAATGACGCTTTTTTTATTATGCCTTAGGCAGGTGTCATAGGCTATGTATGAGTATATAGGTTACTCTTTCAAATCTAGTTTGTTGAATGACTTCTCTTTAAGGACGAAAATTATAATCGAGTCAAAAAAAAAATATCGAATAAAAGACAAGCAAATTTTCAAAAATAAACGAGTAGAAATATCGAATAGATTTTTTTTTTTTTTTAAAGAGCTCATTTTTGCCTGCAAGCCGAGCCGAGCCTCACCCTACTTGGCTGGTGTCTTAATACATAATTCACTAAAAAATTTATTATTTAAAGCCTTTTGAAAATTACAATTCCTCCTACGTTTCTTTCTTGGTGTAGGGTCACCGTGATTTATTCCACTTTCTGCTCACATCGCTAGCTAAAGGTATGAAAAAAAAAATCATACAATTATAAAAAATATTTAGATCAAAACATTTACAAAGATAAGAGATACTTCAAGCCACCTTCAAACATTTTGACATTAAAAGAGGACTTAATTATTTTGTCTTCTGAACCGCTCAAATGTTATTTACTCACCAATTGCTTGTAGGCCGACCATGAGAGCGAAACCTAGCAAAATGAATAGAAGTCGAAGTCGACTGCAGCCCGTTTGTTTTCTTCGTTCTCGTTCAAGGATCTCGAAAAACGTAATGTAGAGGATCGTCCCGGCTGCAAATCCTTGAAGCACGCCGACAATCAGAGCATGGACCTCAGATCCCGGGTCATCCCTGGTGGTGACAAGTACTCCAATCCCCACTCCGATAGGCGACACCACCGCTAATGTGATCATATACACGATAGCATGGGCCATTTTGGTCCCGGAAGTGACAAGTTCTAGTCCCATACAGAAGAGAATAGCACACGCGTGGATGGACACAGCGGCGAAGAGATACCAAACATCTCTTGGGGTAGGTTGTAAACCTATCGCCAATCCTTCGAAAATAGAATGAAACGAGAGAGCAACCACAACGAGAAGTCCTCGTAAATGTCCTAACCATTTAGCGCCTTCTGGTTCTGGGACAGGTAAGTCTATTTCCGGTGCTGGCACTCGCGGTTTCTCCAAGGACAACGACGACGCGTGCAAAAGGGCGGCATGCGAAAGCGCCGGTGCAATTTTGGCACTTTTCATACGTGTCTGTGAACTACTACCATCATCAGTCAATCCACCGGTCACCGAATGACCTGTCACAATTCGATGCACGATTTCTTCAAGGATATTCACCAAAAAAAATCCACAACAAACAAGCAACTCGGCGTATGGAAAATTGGGATCAACATTCGCACGATTTAACGATTCCCGCACTTCAGGTAGCATATGTACAAAACAAGTAGCGAGTAATACTCCACCACCGAAACATAAACATAACGATACCGCATGTTCGACACGTGGTCCCGGTGTCAACGACCGGGCAATCCGCAATGGGATCAGTCCAAAAATAAGCCGGAGGGTGGCTAATAAGCACAAGACTAGAACCTTAGTCTCGAGCACCTCCATCACAACCAGATAATATCCATCTATAAGAGAGGAAAAGGTGCTTGCTTTCACGATCGAGGAGTGCACACGACTGGCCGGAGAGTCATGCGCTTACGAGAGCCTCTCCTACTCGACACTCTCTTCGCCCTCCCGCCGGCTCGAATCAAAGCCTTTTGCTTTTATTTTGTGATCGATGCTTTACTTTACTTTACTTTACAAAAACAATCATATAATAGTAATTATAAATGAGATTGAAATGTTACTAGTAAAGATTGATTTTCATTATAAAAAAAAGAAGAGAAAAAAAAAAACGATAAGAGAATTAAAATGTTATCGAATTCCAAAACAAGTCTAAAAAGAAATAAATCATTCTGTAGTGATATGCATTTTCCAAATCAAAATTGATTTTTTTAAATTAAATTATAAATATTTATTTTTGGCAGAGGGAGAGAATCCGAACGTCGATATTTAATTGATAAATTATTTAAATTTATCGTATAAAATCAGGGCAGATATTGCAATTGCGTGTAGTGGGCCTTCGAAATTTTTTTCATTTGACCTTTGAGATCTCATTCTCGGATCATCTAAGCAAATCAAACTAATGCCAAAACAGGAAAAAATTGTCTTTTTTAAGAATTTTCTATTTGTAGCATGAAGGGTTAGACAACCCAAGATTAGTTTTAATAAATTAGGAAATGAAATTGAGGAAAATATCATTTTTCTTCATGTTTATTTATTTATTTTTTCCTTATTTTCTTTTTAATCTTTATCAAAGCAAAAATATATTACTTGTCAGAAATTATGTAAATATTAGAGATCTTACTTAATAATGGGAGAATAAGGTAAGCAGTTTTTTCACTTATTTTATAAACACTTTACACATGACGTTTCGGTCCGTGTATAAACCATCTTCAGCGCAAGGTGGGGTCCAAAAAACAATTTTTTTTTTTTTGAGTGGGGATAATTTTTAATTTCTCTTACCTATATAAGTATATAGGCCAATATAGAGAGAAAGTATTGAATTCATGTCAAAAATTCGATGTCGAGATTTTGATGGATATAGCCTACACGTTTTGATGTCACCAAAGTCCAAATGGTCTGTCTGTCTGCCTGTGAACAAAATATCTCAAAAACGAAAAGAGCTAAGAGGTTGAAATTTTATATTTAAGTTAGGTACCCCCCTGAGACGGGACACGAAACTTTTAAACAAAATAGGACAAAGAGTACTAGTACTTTACTGAAGCATTTTTTCAGTTTCTTTTTAGATTTTCTCAAAATCCGCTCTAACGATTTTGATTTTCTCAAAATCCCGCTCTAACGATTTTTGATTTTCTGAAAATCCGCTCTAACGATTTTGATTTTCTGAAAATCCGCTCTAACGATTTTGATTAAAATTCATAAACCAATTATTTTTTAGATGCTCTTTAAAATGTATATTCTCATTTTGCCATTATAATCTATTCTTATAGGCTATATAATAGTTTCCTTTTTTTATCAGTATATGCGATCAATAAAACTTCTAGATACAGTATTTATTAAAATTAAATTTACCCCCAGAGTCCCGAGGGGTCGCCCGTCCCTGAATGTTTTTAATTCATATTTAATGAATTAAAAACTTTTATATTAAAATTTAAGGTATCAAACATCCAAATTATAAAAAAAAAAATCCTATTACCCCAATTTAATAAATAAAATTTGGTAAAAAAAGTAAAATGATAAAAGGGGTGAAGAAGAAAAAGAAAAAAAGTTAAAAAAAAAAAAAAAAAAAAAAAAAAAAAAAAAAAAAAAAAAAAAAAAAAAAATTAAATGTATCTTTTAGAATAGGACGCGAACGATTGATCCTTAGATTCTCAGCTCTTGAGTGCAGGTGCTTCTTTTAATTATACAAATAGCTTGAAAGAGGAAGTAATCCCAGCCATATTTAAAATCCACGTGAAATAAGAATCATTTTCATAAATTCTAAAACTTTTTTTTATATTATAAAAAAATAACAATATTCCTTGATGAAATATTTATTTATTATTAATACATTACATCTTTATGATGATGTTTCAAAACTTTCTTTCTTCCTCAAATATAACAATCACTATTATACAGGTATTAGTTAATGAATGCAAAAGTGTCGAAAAGTTGCTATAAAAATGTAATAAATAAAAACATGCATCATTGCAAAATCTTTTTATATTCATTTAATCAATTTCTATGTCTCCTATCTCACAATCATAAATATTTTTAAATAAAATTTACCTAAGAATAATAAAAAATTTCTTTTTTTTTTATGTAAGATTATATAACTTACACCCTTTTCTATTTATTTGTATATTCAATCCCATTTACTGAACATTTTATATTGGAATAATTTTTTTTTTTAAGTCTCCAAATAAATGTAGGTTGAAAAGTTTAAAAAAGTGCCTGGTCGTGGCAGAGTCGTGGAGTCACTTGTGCTAAGGGCCAGGGGTGCGGTCAAAAATGTCAATAATGTATTCCAATTGAATTGGTTATCAATTAATTGATAGAGACGGAGGCCTCTGGTGCCGGAGAAGACAGTAAACAAAAATAAAATGAAATTAAAAATCTGGTGGGACTGGTCGCACAGCACACATCTCTTATCCTTTGGCAGGCGAAGGATGTGTTCTCTGCTTGTCACACCCGATTTTTTTGGGTCGAGATATATTTAGTTTCCCCCGATATATTAGAATTTAAGATGTCAAATTTATAAACATGGGAAAATATTTATATTTTGTAACCATGGCAACCGAATTGGTTGAAATCCTATATTTCTTATGAAGTACAAGAGAAAGTGTGCTTCAAAAGATTTCAAGTGCAAAAAGAGAATATACATTTTAAAGAGCATCTAAAAAATAATTGATTTTTGAATTTTAATCAAAATCGTTGGAGCGAATTTTGAGAAAATCGAAAAAATACATAGGTAAGAGAAAGTAAAAGAAACGCAAAGGGGAATGACTAACTTAAATATAAAATTTCAATCTTATAGCTGTTTTGGTTCTTGAGATATTTTATTCACAGACAGACCATGTCGCGAAAACCACTTTTTTGGATTCAGGGGACCTCAAAACGTGTATATCCATCAAAATCTCGACATCGAATTTTCGACCTGAATCCAAAATTTTCTCTCTCTATATATATTTATGGGTAAGTGAAAGTAAAAATTAAATAGTGTTTACTTATCAATATTTAAACATATACTGAAAGACCGACCGTCTTCTATTTGACCAACTTCCCATTAAAATTTTGAAACGAAATTTTATATGATTAAAGAATTCAAGGAAGGAAAAGCGAAAAACATCAGCTGAGAGGAAATAAATAAATTTGAATAGCTTTTGAATTTTTTATCACAGCTCTATTTATATTAATAGGCCTA
Organism: Euborellia annulipes; assembly: GCA_023213315.1. Classification (NCBI taxonomy): domain Eukaryota; kingdom Metazoa; phylum Arthropoda; class Insecta; order Dermaptera; family Anisolabididae; genus Euborellia; species Euborellia annulipes. Next base: position 2,394 of record JAKCPI010005364.1, on the reverse strand, counting down.
TTTTCTATTAAGGCGTCGAAAACTTGCGTCTCATGCAATTTTTCCATTTCATTTTATAAACTTTTTTGATGTCTCACATGCAATTCTCTGGCAGATTTATTTTTCATCTCAAACATAAAAAAAAAACACCAATTCAATTTTCAAATATGTTTTATAGGAAATTGGATTGAATTATTACATTTAAATAGTAACTGTTATTTAGTAAAAATTGATTCACAAAGAAGTAACCCTTTTCGACATTTTTTTTCCAATTTCAATGAAATTGTTATTGTTAATTAAATATAGCTACATGTGATTATTTTGAAAAATGTGGGAGATAAACATTTTTTACAAAAATTGAGCTAACTCACTAATCGAATTATGAATATTTTTGATACATTGGAACAGATTGATAGAGGAGTAAAATATCCAAAATAAATTATATAATTAGTGTCTTTCCCAAAAGGAAACACTAGAAATTAATTGTAAATTCGCAGGAGACATGGCGGTGTAAATAATCTAAATTTCAAAGATATTAACGAGGTTTAATTTAATTTAGATAGGAAGAGTCGTGGAGAAGGCGATTAGACGAAGAGATAAAGCAATTAAGCTTCAACGCAAAAATTAAAGATGTCCTCTCGAAGGAAACAGGAATCCATCCCAGGATTATTCATGAAAGTTATCCCTCAAATAAGCTGACCAAACGCCCCGCTTTTGACGGAACAGCCCCATTATTAACAATTTCTCCCGCGTTCCGCGGCGTAATTAACAAAGTCCTGATTTTTAGAATGACCATTTGGTATCCAAATGGCTTAAATAAAATCATCGGACTGCCTGGGATCCGAACCCGCGACTTTTGGTATACAAGGTCAGCCCGAAATACAAGCCCGGTATACAAGGTAACCACGAAACCAAGCCCGAGAGCCATGTTATGTGTTAAAATTTAACAAATTCTTGTGAAAAATTTCATAACCTTTTAAACAATGACATCTCTATTAAAAAAAATCTCGACATCGAATTTTTGACATGATCGCAATACTTTCTCTCTCTATATTTCATATAGAGGGAAGAAAGTAAAAATTCACTCAATAAAGAAAAAAAAATAAATTAATACTAAACCATACATAATTTTTTTTATGTTTTAATATATTAATTATAGCCTATTTATAAATTGTACTTATGTTGAAATAAAAAAAATATATTTTGCATTCTATGAAAATATTTTTTGTTCCATATTTTTAATCAACACCCCTCCTCCCCTCCCTTGGTCAATGATGTTCCGCTTTACCAAGGTTAAAATCTGCTCACCTTACCCTCAAAATAACCACAACGTGTCGTTTCTGACACTAATGATAGAATAAATAAATAAAGATAGGGTGAGTCGTAAAAATCAGAATATTACTAATACTATATTTAAAGAAAAGAGTCGACTATCACTTATCTTATTATTTTTTTTTAAGAAAAATTTTTTATATAAAGTGAAGAACGAATAGGGTGAGGGATGTTATTTGTTTTTACCATTTATTGTAGTAAAAATCTTTAGAAGAAAACTTCCGTTTTTTTTTTTCTTAGTTCTTTCTTACAATATATTTTATTTTATAGCCAATAGCAATAATATTTTAAGAAAAAAAGGGGTTCGCTGCTTTGGAGAGCAGCCAAACCATTTATTATTCAAAACATTGTCGACGGTTTATATCAGGATTTAGTTTGCAAAGGCTTTTTCATAAAGAAAAAATAAAAATAAAAGCTTGAGAGAAAAATCGAAACGTTATAAATGTTTGTCGAGTTCCAAAAACAATAAGAGCCAGTTCGATTCATGCGTTACGAAAAGCAGCGCCCCTCCCCTAATAAGGAAATGAAGTTCAATAAAATGAGATCATTCAGAAACAAGATTCAACACATATTTATTCTTTGTAGACCAGTTAATAACACATTATTAAAAATATTTCCTAATGTAAATTTTGAGCCAAATTATCACAGGTATAAAATACTCTTTTTTTTATACTTTCGATATTTTGATGGAAATATATGTCTTGAGGTCCCATGAGTTCAAAAAAGTGGGTCCAGTTAATTCGTCTGTGGGTGTGTGTGTGTGTCTGTCTGCTCTTTACGCATAAGGAAAATGAGTTTCGAGATGAAAATTTTATATTTAAGTTCGGCACCCTTCTAGGACGTGTCACGAAGCTTTTGAACAAAATAGGCCAAAGAATACTAGTAATTTACTGATGTACTTTTTCAGTTTTCTTCGATTTTCTCGAAATTCGCTCAAACGATTTTGATTAAAATTCAAAAATTAACTATTTTTTAGATGCATTTTAAAAAAAAGTATATCAGTAAAATTTTTCGTGAAAATTGTTTAAAGTACACTTTTACTGAGGTATATCAGATTTTTCAAATTCATTTTCCAACTCTTCC